>PVKC010024789.1:0-16734 GCA_004027635.1 Crocidura indochinensis | reverse complement strand
GGTAATTCAAAATTATTGATGCTTCATTATACAGGCAGTTTAGTATCATGCCTTCTTTGAATAACTTAACATAACTTAATGAGATGATAACCTATTGATAAGCTTTATAAATTTTATTTTATTTTTATTTTTCAAATTGGTATACTTGAGTCATGAAGTAGAAGCACTAAAAATATCATAAAAGGATTCTCTTTAGAATAGGTTATGATACTTAACTGTAGACCAAGTGCCATGTTATTCTAATTATAAATTTAGAGATGACTGTGGTATTTCATTTTTCTAAAATTCTGTTTGGACAATGAATTCTAAATTACTTTGATTTTGCCTATTTTTCTTATTAAATACATACAAATCATAAAATTATTCTTTCTGATGAGAAAAATATAAGTCCTCTAATTTCAAGATGTGGAATGGATATCAGCATAGGTAGAAAAAAGCTGCTGAAATTTCAATAGACAAAGACCAAATCTTAAAATTCAATTTATCTATTTCTGCTACCACCAACATTCTTTACATTTTTTATGTCTTCAATTTAAATTTTTTCTCACTGCATCCATTCTAATTATGCATCTAATACCTTTCTCAAGTTGCTTTTAAAGTTTATTCTATTGCTGTTTATAAGCCCTTTTTTTTGAGAAAAGCAAGATAATTTTCATGAAAATTAAGAAGATGTGAGAGGAAAGAAAGAGAGAAACTATTTATTAAGGAACATGGGCTTTTCCAGAGAGAAAAATGAACAGAAATAGAAACAGTCAAATGAGATATGAGTTCAATGAAAACCATAGACTTGAAGAATTATAATCAAATTTTAACTCTTATGACAACTCCTGAAGCTTTCAATCTGAAAAAACTCTGTGTGTTAATCCATGATGCTGGAAGATTTTTTGATATCTATTGCTACTCCCCAATATTTTAACTTAGTAAAATCTCTCTTGAAGAAAATTGGCCATCATTTATCAGAATGCCTTCGAAAAGCTGAAATCAAGTTTGACTGGGACAAGTTATCTCTTAAGTTTTATCCTTATCTTAGTTTCAGTCCTTTTGTGAAATTTCACTTAAGGTGAAGAATGTACAACCTCATAGAAAGGTTTCCACTCCTAGGCCTGAAGAAGGAGTTTGGAAAAAGAGGTTTACTGATATTAGGCAGGGGATATAGTCTTGTTACTACATTTGAGAAATATTGTGAGAGATGGGCAGATCAGAGTTGGACAAAACAGATTCATGTCTGCCAGAATGAGAGAGAATTGTTAAGTATTTGAAAAAACTGTGAAGAAAGTAGCAAAACTATAAATAAGTCTATTGTAATATTAGGTAGCTGACACTCATATATAATTGTAAGGCGCTATGTGGCCATTTGCAGTGTGTGTTCCTCGATCTATAGATATGAAATAAATTTGATAGTTTGGTAATTTGATAATGCTACCTTTTGGAATTGAACTCTTCATATTGGAGAATGTAGGGTGTGTTGTTGGGATGCTGTAGTCATATGCAGAAAAAGAAATATGCCCCACCCATTCATAGAACACCACATAGGAATCATTCTGTATCAATCTACCTAGGAAAAGTTGGCAACAGAACCTATATAATGTTTGTTGGACTTTACGACCATAGAATCATTTCACACTTGTCAAAATTGTTAAAACTATTCCTTCCTTCTCCAAACAAACAAACAAACAAGCTGTGCTTTAGAGGTTAAGTGACTTTTACAGTATCACTCTGTTGGCAAGTGTAGAACTCAGTTTTTAGAATCATTATATTTGCATCTTTGTTGTAATGAATATGAGGTAAATTTGTTTGTGTCTGCAAGGGGGCAGGCTAGGGTGTGGTGTGGGAAATTGGGGACCCTGGTGAAGGGATGGTCACTCTCCTCATGGGGCCAGTGTTTGACCATTAAAAAATGGTTGAAATGACTATTGAGAACAACTTGGTAAATCATGGTGTTATAATAACAAAATTTTGAAATAAAAAATATAAAATAAGCTTACTCAAGACATTTCTTTATTGTTGTGGGAACATGCTTGGCAGTACTCCGGACTTACTCCTGGCTCTGCATTCCGGCTCACTCCTGGTGTAGTAGCTCTTGGGTAATGTGTGGTGTTGATTTTCTTACCACATCTACTTCATGCAGGACAAGTACCCAGGTTGTTAAATGATTATTTTGGCCTCCCCACAAAGATATTTAAATTGCATAGTAAGGGATATTTCAAACTTATATGTTGACTGCACAACCTCAAAATCCTTTTTACTGTATACTTTTACTCTCAATTTTACATTCTGCATTTTTTATATCTGTCCTTTTATGCATCTTTTTACTTGCTTATGACTTTAGAGCTTTATAATAACCAAGACATCAAATTTTCCAAATATTTAATAAATAGTGAATCCCCTTTCATTTTTAATCCAATTATCTTCTAATCCAAGGATGTCACCTATACCTGAGTTTAAATTATCAATTTTAGTTTAACCTTTTTTCAAATGAAGAAAAAAAAAAGAACCTCTTTAATGTTCTACTAATATTCAATCCAGTAACTGAAAAGCATGTCATGGTTAAATTGACTCTCTATAATCCTGCAAATGAGGTAGAAAGATTAGATTGGACAGGAACTAATAGATCATGGATATTGAATGACTAAAATGTTCTTTAAATTAATTCATACCTCAGCTTTGATGGGCTTGTCAGCATTTGCAAGCTTCGGAATGGAAAAGTAGAAAGAGTAAGAGCAGAGCTAATAAAAGCTTTAAAGTTGAACATCAAAGTGGCAAAAGAGAAAAAAGCAAAGAGTCTGTGTTATTTAACACAATGTTCCCAGAATAAAACTAGTTTTGAAACACTAATTAGACTATTCAGAGGTTCAGCAAAATATGATTAAAATAGTGTATATTTCGCAAGCCCAAAATATCTTAAGTAATGCAACGTAATTCAGGTATCTAAAGTGCATTGAAAATACAAAAATATGCATGATTCTGACATAGATTTTATGCCATTTTGTAATTGTTGATTAGAAATATAAAAATTTCAAATTCTCTACAATTTTAAGCAAGTAGTGGTTTCACAATAAATTATTATTCTGGTTAATAATAGTACAAACAAAATATTTTACCTTAATTGTATTAAATTGGTGACTTCAAATCCAATGTAAATAAAAATAATATATATATATATACAAACTTGCTGTAATGTTATATATTTGGCATATATGTCAGGTGAATTCATTATAATTAGTGTTTTTGGAGACTCAAATGGTTATAATTTAAATATAAATTATTCTTTATTAGTGAACAATCAAGCACTTTTATTTGTTATTCTCATCTTTGCATACTACAATAAAAATAGAGGAAATATTCAGCATGAATTTAGAATCAATTGTATATGGATAAAAATGTTTTTGATTCTAGAGAAATATGGTCAAATAGATGTTCTTATGAGAAACATCTCATGTTGAAGATAATAAAAATGCAGTACCTATGTTATCAGTTAACAAATTTAAAGTCAGAAAGCACAATTTTAAGTGTTGGTACTAAATTGTCAATTATTCATTCAGAGAAACGAGAAAATATTTATAATAACCTAGATATTAAGAATAGTTACAGGTACATTATGAACAAAGGTTCAGCTATTTACATGCTTTGTCTATAAAGTGATATTTAATAGTCCAGACAGAACCTTTGAAGTATAACATTAAAATGAAAGTCTCCTACTGTGTTTCAGCAGAATATTTAATGCCTGGGTAGACACATATGGCCCTCATTAATTCTGTCAATTATAGCATGTCTTTTCATATTTAGCCTTATTTATTTTATAGGGCATAAGTCATTATATTTGATGTAGCTCCATTTGTTTATTTGTTTTCTTCATTTTTATCAATGAAGTCAAGTTATTGCAAACCAAATTCTCCTTTGTAGTCAAGATCTCAGAGTATCCTTGTATATGTTTTCCTCCATATATTTTGTAAAGAGGTAGGAAGGTGCTATTTAATCATTTATTTTTCAAATTTTAAATTATAGACAGAATTTTTAATACTATTTATGACAGGGTTTCTTCATACACATTTCCAGCAACATAGTCTATACCAAAATGACCTCCCCTCAAAATACTTCTGTTTTTTCATCACCTCTATAATAGGTAGGAGGCTACTTTTTCTTTTTTTTCTCTTTTCTTTTTTTCCTTCTTTTCTTTTCCTCTCTTTTGTTTCCTTTCCTTTTCTTTTGTTTCATTTCCTCTTTTCTCTTTTCTTTTTTTCCGTTCCCTTCCCTCCTCTTCTCCTTTCGCTTCCCTTTCCGCCCCTTCTGTTCCCCTTCCCTTTTCTTTTATTTTCTTTTCTTCTCTTTTCTTTTCTGTTCTTTTTTTTTTCTTTTTTATGAAGCTAGCTGTCAAGCTTGCCTGTGTGAAGCTAACCTGGGGTCCATCGTTCATTGAATATATCTGGTCCCTTGAACCCTCCAGGATTTATTCTTCTGTGCAGAGCCAAGAATCAGCAGGATCTAGTAGGCATATTCTGGTCCACACCAAAAATAAAATTCTTGAGATTACCAAAAGGGTTCAGTATGATAAGGTTGATTGCAAATAATTGTAGTTCTTAGTAATTTTTTAATTTACCATATTTTTTGCTCTATGAGACAAATCTGGACTATAAGATGCACATGGCTTTCAGACTAGGAAAGCAAGAAAAAAATTATTCTAAAGCAAATGGTGTACTAAACAGCTTAATAAACTAAATAAACTAAAAAGTTTAATAAACAGAATAAAATTTCAACCATGTTAAGTGAACAGCAGTCAACATGACATTTAGAATATGATTGTCTCTCTTTCCCTGCACTCTCACTTCAGCTCCAGCAGTCATTTGCTGCATAAGACACAATTTTGGGTGAATAACATGTGTTTTATGGTATGAAAATAAGTATATCACCACTAATTTTGTTTAGTCTTATAAATGTTACTTTTATTTTGTTTTATTTTTTACAGAAGTGTGATTTTAAGCATTTCAAAAGTAGCTTCCTACTAACTTATTACACACATTGTTAAATGTGTATACCTCTTATCATCTATCTATTAATATTTTTAAATAAGGTGATTACAAATATGACTGTAGTTGAGTTTCAGTCATCTTTCTTTCATGTGTTATTAAAAACATCCTCCTGAGATCAACACCCATCACGCATTAAATAAAATCTAGCATATCCATTTCCTTTAGTAACACCTCCTCTCATTATAATATTGGTTTTGAGAGTCTTAACCTGGTTCGGGGAACCAAATGGGATGCCAGGGAGTAAACCCAGGTCCATCCTGGATCAGTTGCATGCAAGGCAAATGCCCCACAGCTGCGCCATTACTCCAGCCCCCAATAGTTTTAATATTTCATTTCTAACTACTTACATTTTGAAGGAGGTAATAATTGATTTATAATACCAAATATTTAGAAATATAATCCAAACTTTCCCCATTGAAAATATGCCAGAACACTGCCTCCACTACAAAAAATATAATTATCCATCCACTACCTTTCACTATGGAGCTTTAAACATTTATTAGAAGATAATGAAGTCTACTTCCAACTTGAAATAAGATAACAGAGTGATTTACAACAGATCATGGGCATTCTTGATCGGTGACAGGGAAGACTTTAGTAGGCTTGATTTATATATCACCTCATGTCCCATTTTTCCTTGCAAGCATTTTGCAGAGTGGACAATTCCCTACACTTCAGCTTCTAGAAAACCAAATTAATCATCCTTATCTTTATTTTTTTCTTGTAACTTCAGAGCTGTCATAGAACTTGTGGGAAATAGCATTTTCCACAAACTCTTAGTAATTAACACCTGAAGAAACAACCCTAAGATTTCAGTAATTGGATAAATGGTTAAAGATATTAAAACTTAAATTTCCCTAATTTTGGTGATTCTTTTGAGGTTTACAGTAATATTGAGATGCAATTTGCAACAATTGCACTATAATTGTCAACACATGTTCATTGCCTTTACTTGTAGATTAACCCACTTTATCTTTTCCTTTATATATCATAGGCATCTGCTAAGAGACAACCAAAACACCTAAAAATATGTTCAAGATATAAAGTTAAGAATAAAATTGGAATTTCAGGAACTAATCATATAAAATAAAAGGTTAATGTGCTCTCAGATTCTACAGAGAAGCATTTAATGATGTGAGACAATGAAATAAAACATATATTTTAAAATGAATAAATAAGAGTATGAGTCTAATTAGGAACCGGTCATTTTGACTAAAATGTTTTACATGCTTAAGGTTAATTGTTCTTAAAATATTCCTCTATTTACTATCATCATATTTGTATATTCTTAGACTACAAAGTCAATTAGTATGTCATTAATAGAATGTTGACTATGAAATTCCATATTATATTGACTCATGAAAATTTTGCACTATATTATTTCATAGGGCAAATGAATAATTCATTAATAAATGTATCAATTTATTAAAATAAATATTAATAAAGCAAATAGATACTGTAAGAAAATCTACAGACATAATAATAGGAGATGATGTTAAAGAAAACAAATATAAGCATCTAAAATACAATGAAGAAATGGAAAATATTTTATATCTAAAATACAAATTACTATGTTGTGTATAGCTTGTCCAGAAACCACTATTTTCTCCATTTTCTCTTTTC
The DNA here is from genome assembly GCA_004027635.1 of Crocidura indochinensis. Taxonomy (NCBI): domain Eukaryota; kingdom Metazoa; phylum Chordata; class Mammalia; order Eulipotyphla; family Soricidae; genus Crocidura; species Crocidura indochinensis. Next base: position 10,084 of record PVKC010024789.1, on the reverse strand, counting down.
AGAATGTCATTGTCAGAATCATTCTAAAAATATTTTCATATTAACCAAATTAATTTATGAGTATATATATAGTATGTGTCTAAGTTTTCATGGTTTAATGGTCTTTAGTGCAGAATAATTTTCCTCATTGACATATATATCACCTTTATTCATTCAACAACTAAAGAAAAATTTAATTGCCTCCACAATTTAACAGTTATTAATGAAGCTGATATAATATTATATGTAGTTTTTGAATAGGTGTTTTCTAAATTATATATAATAATAATTTTAAAAAGTTAATGTTTTTTTTTTTTGGTTTTTGGACCACACCCATTTGACGCTCAGGGGTTACTTCTGGCTATGCACTCAGAAATCGCCCCTGGCTTGGGGGTACCATATGGGACGCCGGGTGATGGAACCTTGGTCCGACCTACGCTAGCACTTGCAAGGCAGACACCTTACATCTAGCGCCACCTTCCCAGCCCCTGAGTATCTGTACTTTTGTAATTCTGTAAAATTTTGTTTCATGTGGATTAAGCATTTTGTATTCTCTTTATTAATGTTGGAGAGTTCTTGTAGCACATAGTAATAATAACACTTAAGACTAGAGATTTCTGAATTAAGTATGTAATAAGTATATAATATTATGTACATTTTAATTATTATAAAATAAAATAATGATTTAATGAAAATTAACAATCATGCAAGGAAATACCAGATCACAAAGAGAAAATAAATCAAACAAAACATACCGAATAATGGGGAAAGTTAGTTTTGTGGAACTTAGAGTATAGTATTTAGAAACAAGTGAATGGAATGTAATATGATATATTGTGCAGGAGAAAAGATTTTGATAGTTCCAATAGATTATTATCAGGAGGTATTTTGATTAAAATTGTTATTTTATGGTGAAATATTTCATAATATGTTAGAGCATTCAGATTGATGATCTAAAAACTACCTATAATAATAATTTTAAAGATCTACAATCACACTCAATGTTAGTGAATCCACAAAAATTAAGCAGATTTTATAAAATTAGGAAGTCTCAGAACAGAGAGTTTCAGGTTGGTCTTTCCATTCTAAAACTTCTGAGGACAGCCATCCAACACCCAGAATGACAAAATCTTTTATGGAAAATTTGGCATATTTCTGGTTTTTATACACTAGAAGATAATTTGAGATAGAATAGCTAAAACATTAGTAGTATTTACGTAATTATAAGGCTATCAAGTAAAAATTGCTTTAAGATTGCAGTAAGTGGGGCCTGGGAGATAGCATGGAGGTAAGGCGTATGCCTTTCATGCAAAAGGTCATCGGTTCGAATCCAGGTGCCCCATATGGTCCCCCGTGCCTGCCAGGAGCAATTTCTGAGCATGGAGCCAGGAGTATCCCCTGAGCACTGCCGGGTGTGACCCCCCCCCCAAAAAAAAAAGATTGCAGTACGTATGTATATAATCTATTTTACCTATCTTAGCAATCCCTTATCTTTGCAATGTAAAATGATTTCAAAAAAAGTTAAAAGAACTAAGAAAACTTTTAGCAACTACTCAAGAAATTGACTTTAAGTGTGATTTAAATGAAATTAAATCTGTTAGCAACTAAATAAAAACAGTTTAAACATAAATAAGGTAGAATTCACAGACGTGAAATATATAAAGAATTTTAATCAATTCAAATAGATTAATAAAGGAAATTTCTAATAAATGAAAAATATGATCCATTCTCAATAGAAAGCAAATCAACCCTGAGTCTTATTAACCGAGCAAAGTATCAAATATTTATGAAAATTACAATAAATAAAAATGGAAACTGTCACTAATGGCTTAATACACATGACATGTGAGTATATAAATAATTTCAATATTAAAGAAACAATATATTGCATAACTAATTATAAATTAACAAAAATTGAACTTATCAAAACAAAAGGGTAAAAATAAATAATAAAGAGGACCTAGTTTGATTAATGGAATCCCAAATTGTCTCCCAAGCACAGCCAACATTAATTATTGAGTGTAGAACCAGGAATAACTCCTAAATATCAGCAGGTATGGCCCCCAAATAAAAAAAAATATATCAGTATATTTGAAAATAGATTTACTTATTTTAAATTCCTTCTAATGCTACTTTTATGATTTAAATATATTTTACTGAAAGTGGGTTTAGTTTTCACTTTTTTACTAAATTCCCTCAGTATATTTTGTAATACTCATTTGGTAGTAATGAATGAATTTAATTGTTATTTATATAAATACATATTTTGACCTACCTCACCCTTAAATTAAAAATACAGAAAATTCTTGACTGGATGCAGTTTCATTAAGACTTTTTTGATAAAGCATGGTATGGGATTGCTTTTGCATATGCAGAGTTTCCATGGACATTTAGCATCTGCTAAGTGTCTTAGAGGGAAGATCTGTCCTGGATGACATTGGAGCTAAAATCATCTTCAGAGAAGAAACACCTCTAGACAAGCACGTGGAAGCAAAGTTAAACAAAAGACACTACATTAAATTGAGAAGCTTCTGTACCTCAAATAAAATGGTGACTAGAGTATGGAAAGGTAGAAACTATTCACTCAATGCCCATCTGATAAGGGCTTAATTGTAAGACATACACGGCACAAGTAGAACTCATCAAGATGAAAAAAAAATATAAGACTGGGACCGGAGAGATAGCCTGGGGTAAGGCGTTTGCCTTTCATGCAGAAGGATGGTGGTTCGAATCCCAACATCCCATATGTTCCTCCATGCCTTCCAGGGGCGATTTTCTGAGCATGAGGCCAGAAGTAATCACTGAGCGCTGCTGGGTGTGACCCCAAAACAAACAAACAAACAAAAAAAGACATCTAACCCCATATTAAATGGGGGGAACAGACATTCCCTCAAAAGAAAAATAAGGTAGTCAAAAGGCAAGGCAAGTAAAAAATGCTCTACATCACTAATTACCAGAAAGATGCAAATCAAAACAACAAATACCTATCATCTCACACCAGAGACTGGCACAAAAAACAAAAACAGCCAGTACTGTGTGGGTGTGAGGATAAAGGGACTCTCATTCACTGCTAGTGGAAAGACTATCTCGTTCAGCCCTTTTCGATGCAATATGGATATTCTCAAAATGCTAGAAATTGAGCTTCTATATTATTCAGCAATTTCACTCCCAGGGATACAGGCTCAAAACACAAAAGGACACTGCACAAAAAGCCCTGTGTACTCCATGTTCATTATAGCAATATTTGCAGTAGCCAAAATTTGGGAACAACTCAACTCCCCAAGAAGAGTTGAGTGGTTAAAGAAATAGAGGAACATCTACACTGTAGAATATTATGCTGCTGTAATAAGAATTGAAGTCATGAATTTTTATACATGGATTATATGAGTATTATTACGCTGAGTGAAATGAGTCAAAAGGGCATTGGTGATGGGAATGTTGCACTGGGAAGGGGGGCTTTTCTTTTAGGAGTGAAACCCAACTACAATCATGTTTGTAATTAAGGTGTTTAAATAAAGATAAAAAAATCTCAGGGTATTTTGAAGTGAAATAAAAAAAGAAGGAAAAGGAGAGACAGATAAATTTAATTAGTTTATGAGAAATAAGAAAAATAAAGTATAGTGTGTTAATAATATCCAGACACAATAGAAATGAGGGACAGGACGACCAATCTCTGGTAGCTTCCTATCATGGAGCTTTGCCATAGATGAGCAGTGCAATTAGAGTAGATAAAGGGATCAAAAATAGATGCAACTGATAATTCTGGACAATAACTGAGTGTTGAATGGAGATAAACTGATATGTACAGTACCCTATCATTAATAACAGTGCAAACCACGGTGTCTAAAAAGAAGAAAAAGATTGAGAGAGAATGAAAGAGAGAAAGAAAGAGGAGCAATTAAATGCCTGCCTCAAGGTGGGCAAGGGGGAAGGGATTGGTGTAAAATAAATCCATAAACTGTAAGAACACCCAACACACCATATCTCCACCTCAATCAGCCAGGCCTGAAGAAGCAGGGTGGTGGTGAGAGATTAATAAACCAAGCCAGGCAGGAGCCAGTCTGTGCCTCGTGCTCTCTCTCCAAGTTCAAAGCCAAAACTTTTTTTTTTTTATCCCAGGTCAGGCAGGGTATAGTGACTAAGGTAAGATATTATATATCAATAAAGATTTAAAAGAAAGAGGAAGGTGGGAATATGCCTTGATTTTGGATTAATCTCTGGGTGTCACTTCACAATCTAACTTTCTGTTTAAAACAAAACAGAAGTATTAGAAAAGTCACAGAAGTTTTGTTCTGCTATTCTCCACCAGAGGCATGAATCCCCTGTTCAGAGCGTACAAATTGCTTATTATTTTGCAATAGGCACAGAAAAATTGGCTACAAAGTGTCAAAGTTCAGATTGTGGATATAGTGTCCTTAAAAATAACTAGCTTTTACAAATCTTTGTGTTATACAGATCATCACAATTTTTTTTCATAAACTTCTTTGAACACAAACATTAGACTTTTTGCAGGTACATTTATTTTGAAATTTTTTAAACAATCTTACACCGAGCATAAGATGTGTTTAGAACATCTGAGTTTCTTTTTCATAAACTTCTCTAAACAAAATTGCAAGAATATTTCTGCAGATATTTATACAGTTTGAAAATAAGTTTGCAAAAACAGTCATATTATCAGCACTGTAATAATAGTCTGTAGTATCCCAGTTTCTTTTCCTTTGACTTCTGTAGACAAAATATTAGATCATTTTTCCAGATACAATTTTTGAATAAGCTACTACATAATATACACAATCAAGCATTGCAACAATGTAGAAACATCCACTAGAATAGTTGAGAACCATGAAAAAATCCAACAACATTATGCATTTTCCCCAAACTGTGAAAACTAATATTAAAGCACTAAAGTGGGCTACACATTTTTCTGTTTGCAGTGGGGCATAGAGCAAAATAGTAGCTATTAAAATCTTTACAGATAGAACACACAGTTTAATCAGCCATAAATGACAGATGCAAATATGATCGAGGAATCAACCTAGAAGAAAGTTGCAGAGGTTCTGAAAAACAGCTGGGATTCTAATGTAGGGCTTGGATCCTCCATCTTTCCCTCCATCTAATCCTTCTATAGTAGGCCATTGAAGTCTTCTGGGATGGAAAGACCTTTGGTTCCTTGGCTGTAATCTTTGGAGGGGAGGGATGACACCCTATCATCTCCGTGCTATTGGTCCCATTCAAATGGAACTTCCACTTTGACTTCAAAACCATCAGTGTCCTCGAAAAGCTGCTGCAATTTGGGAGACCAAAGTCCTTGCACAAAGCACCTTTGGTAGATGTTAAAATAAAACAGTGGCCTCAGCGCCATCAGCTCTCTCTTCTTCAATGCTTGCTTTGGCCGCACCTGAGGAGGCCTCTGCCGAGTTCAGAACAGGGGTAAAGTGCACAGATATTCTGGTGAAGGGACTGCACGTTTAGTCTAGTTCAAGGGGCCACCATGATGATTATCCACCAGAAGGTCAAAACTCTCAACATTGGTGGAGTCTTCATAGCTCCCTGGATCCTAGGTCACTGTTTGAGCTCCAGTTGTAAAATAAAATTCACGAGTTGTGAGATCACCACCAATTCTAGGCAGATGGGTCTGAAGAAATAGGTTATCAATGAAGGATTAAGAAACCAAGTAGTCAGACAAGCCATTTAAGGGAGACCAACAGCAGGAAGATGAGTGTGTTCCCTGCCCAGATCCCAGCCCAGAAACAGAAGGCTTTTCCATCTCAGATCACTCAAAAATCTAGTACAAGGAGAAGATGAAGGAACACCTATGTTTTCGGTTAATGTATAGGTGTCATTCTACAAGGTGGGGACATTGGTGGCTGGAAATGTGCATGGGTAAAGGTTGGTGGACATTGTAAGTCTGTTGTCCAATTATAAACCACTTTGTAACATCCTATTTAAAAAAGCAAAATATGGCTTTGATTATTCTTAACTTTGATTTTGTCACTTGAATATATGGTGCATATATATTTGTGTTTATATTATTGTGAAGTCTGGGCTGTCTGAATCTAGATTAGATTGTAGAATCTAGTTAGAGTAACTTTATTATTTACTGGGTGAAATTCTCAGCCACCTTTGTTTTAAAAATAGAGATTACCTTTTCTTTCTTTTATCTATATTTTCTCTCTTTGAGGTTTACATTGTTCCCCTGATGAAATATGATAGTATTATATTTGGCAATATTAATTATTTTATTTGTGTTATTGGATGGTTTTCAGAACTTTGATTTAATTTCTTATATTTCAATATTTGGCTTCTCTGTTATATTGTTGAGTCCTTTTATGTTATTCTTTAGTTTGGCTACTCTGTCAATGAGCTCTAGAATTTTACTTAGACATCTATTTTTCCATATTTTCTGTCACATCACTCTCTTTTTATTGAAGTTCGCTTTCATTTATAACATTTTGGATTTTACTATTAGGATATCTATTTTAGTCCTTCTTAATGTGGCTTTGCCTTATCTGATTTTCATTTAAGGCTACTGACTGTCTTGTTCTATAAGACATTTATTCATGTTTCTTGTGCTTTGTCTGATATACCTGCACTGCAATGAATAAAGCAACAGACCTGTGTTCAGGGGTCTCAGCAAAAGCAGGAGATTCAAGATCTTGAGTACATTAACTGACGTGTGTTTCAAGTTGAAGTGGTGTGTGTCAATATCAAGACATTTTGAGCAACAACGAAGGCTTTATGTGACTAGCCATACAAACCAGGGAAGCTGTTAAAAAAATAAACACTAGTGGACTGGAGATAATGAGTCATCTAGAGCCTCATTTCAAACTATTGACTAATTATACATTCCAGATCTGGCTGGGAGCACACTTTGGTTGGCCATGTGCACGTTGGAAGCAGAGCAAACATCAGATCCTCTTCTAATTGACTATGTTTTGGCAGGTTTTTTCCAGGTATTTATAGCATTGTGAACTGTTTGGGAGCAGATAGATGGAGACTGTCAGTGGCCAGCAAGAGTTGTCTGCCAGGAGAAAAATTGTTGATAATTCTCTCATCAGCTTCCAGTTCATTCATCTCTTTGTGAATGTTAGTGGAGCCCTCCTCACATATTGATTCTGAGCTTCTGTCACTGTGAAGAATGAGTTACAATAGACATCTACCAGCACGACTAGGAACAAGGTTGTTATAGATAATTGAATGATACCTGGCAGTTTCTTTAACCCATACTTATACCTTATAGTGTCTTGCAGCCCATTCTACAATTTTAAGGAACGATTTTAGTATTAGAATTCCTGGTGTTCAATATAACTTCCCTTTATGGTTTTTTTTTAGTATTTACATTTTTAAATTAACATATAGCCAAGAACATTTTTATATGTGTCTGTTCTTATGTGCTATCTGTATACCTTTTTCTTTCATTTTTGGGTGGCTCATGACATATCACAGGGCTTACTCTATCTCTGATTAAAGTATCTCTCCAAGCATTCTCAGAGGATATACAGAGTACCGGGGATCAAACCCAATTAACAATATACAAGTCAATCGCCCTGCATACACTACAATTCCTAGGGTCTCAATATATCTGTATAGTATCTTTGGTAAGAAATCAGTTAAGATTCTCTTTCCATATCTGACTTGTTTTTCATGATCTTTCATTTGTTAATTATTACTATATATGTAGCTAACAATTCTTATAACATACATCTAGCAAATATTTTACCAGACGATTTTCTGATTTTTTTGACCAGAGCTTTCTTTTAAAACATGTTATGTTAGTTTTAAATATTTAAGATGTATTTATTAACCAAAATATTTATGTATTTTACATTGTATTTGTATTTAAAAAATACATTGCTAAATTTCTCCTATATGTTTTGATAGCTTTAATTTTTTTTGTTTTTTTTTTGGGGGGGGCGCACCCGGTGACGCTCAGGGGTTACTCCTGGCGTTTCGCTCAGAAGTCGCCCCTGGCAGGCATGGGGGACCATCTGGGAAGTGGGGGATGGAACCGCAGTCTGTCCTAGGTTAGCGCAGGCAAGGCAGGCACCTTACCTCCAGTGCCACTGCCCAGCCCCGATAGCTTTAAATTTTATGTTTAGATAATAAATATTTGAATTTTTAATGGATAGAATAAAAGCTGTTTTCATGTTTCTCTTAATGCATGTTGATATCTAATACTACACATTGAATAAAGTTCTTCTTTTATCAAGAATAAGTTGCCTATAATTATAGGATTCTCCTTTAAATTAGAACGATTACTATTTATTGATTTATTAAACCCACTATTTTTACTACCATAACATGAAATTAAATTTGAACTTTTATCATGTAGACTATCATGAATCTTTGACCTTCATATTCTTCATGTTTCTATATAAATTTTGGAGAACTGATATATATAGACTATATAAATATTCCTATCTCTAAATACTAAATGTTTCTTTATATATTTGGTTAACTTTAACTTATTAGATTTTATAATTTGCCTCACATAATTATGGTGCATAGTTTTGAAAATTCACATCTAAATATTTAATGTATGTGTTTAACTAGACTAAATTATTCTAGTTTTAATTTTTAATTTCATATATTCATCACAAGTTTGCAATAAAATAGAGAGAAAAATGTAAGAAAAATATAAAAGACAGTTTGTGTGAATTAAATAATTTGCATGTAAATAATTATTCAAAATGTGCCTGTATTTTTAAATACTGCTTATTTTCTAGAATTATCTTACATAGACTTTAATTTTATGCTATAACTTGCTTTGTACTTGTACGATGATCTTATTGTGTTATGCATGTCTATACTGACATAGCAGTAATGGAATTTCTTAATTGGCCTTGAATATTTTTAGACAAACCTTATTATTCTCATGTTAAAGTTAGTAATTGTACACATATTTTAGACAAAATATATGTTAAAACAGCTCTATTTGGGAGGAAAACTTCAACATCTTTGTATAATTCGGGAATTTTTATTACAATACTCATTGATTTTAATTTGACTGCTAGTTTTTCTTGGGTGACTTTACTATGAATTAACAATCATGCATTGTTCTTCCCCACATTGCATGTAATCACAGCCCAGTTTTCAAGAATTAGTGCACAATCCATTCACTTTGAGTTGATGTTCCATTGTAATTGAGTAACATAATTCAAGTGAAGATTAATATTTGATATGAGATATTCAGAATTTAGGACTCAACTATGTAGCTCTGATTTAATAATTTTGATGTTGAATATAATACCGCAAGGTACCACATCCTCATAATGAAGCATGTGATCTTTGACATACTTCAACCAATTGTATTGAATCATCACACACACACATGCACACACACACATACACACACACGCACACACACACACACACACACACACACACACACACGAACTGTTCTGTTCCTTGAAAATACCTAAAAAAAATTCAGGTAAATAGACCTTGAGAGCATGCTTGTGAATTCCATTTAGTTTGCAAATGCAAGAACCATTGTGTGTGATTTTAAATCATTGTGACAACAAAAAATATCAATCTTAGGTATTGCACTCTCAGAAAATAGGGAAATAGTTCTATTTCACTTTTTTTACTTTTAAAATTTTGCTACTTATTAATAACAAAAAATTCTGTGTGTCATCCTCGCTCAGGGGCCATGATGATCTTCTCTGTATAGTTCCAATTTTAGTATATGTGCTGCTAAAGCGAGCACTATAACAAGAGAAATTTTGTCAGAATAATTTTGAACTTCTTTTCTTTATACACATTCAAAAAGCTTAGAGGAAAATGAAATTCTGCTAGAAGCACCAAAGTGAAATTTTAAAGGGTATAGGAATAAACACTCTTTCAAGTAAAAGCATTTATTTCTATTTCTATGGAGCAAGTTTTGAAGTTGAGTGGAATTCTAGTAGATGCCATTGGTAATCACGTGGTAATAAGTCACAGAATTTAGAGCAATAACCAGATGAGATGAATTGGAATACAGCAGCAAGAATAGCATCACAAGTCAGAAAGATTTAAATAACCCAGAAATTTAGAGCCAAAAAGTAGGCACACCATGAAGAAAACATATGTTCCAAGTTGTGTAAGAAATAACTTGACCTAATAG
>PVKC010024788.1:0-16727 GCA_004027635.1 Crocidura indochinensis | reverse complement strand
GTTTTCAGACCACAGTGGAATTAAACTATGAATCAGTACTAGAAAATAACTAGAAAATCTGCTAACATTTGGATATTAAAGAACATTTTGTAAATAATGCACAGGTTGAAAAATAAAAACAACAGCAAAAAAAGAAAAATAATAAAAATATGTATAAAGCTGTATAAAGCACACAAAAATTTATTTCTTACTATTGTAGACATTAATTAAAATCCTTAATATATAAACCGTAGTTATAAATTAATAAGAGAAAACACAAATGGCAAGTAAACAAAGAAAATAGATACTTTGGGGTTGGAGGGTGGCGCAAACAGTAAGGTATTTGCCTTGACCTAGCTAGCCAAGGACTGACTGTAGTTTGATCCCCTGGAGTCCCATATGATCCCCCAAGTCAGGAGCTATTTCTGAGTGCATAGCCAGAAGTAACCCCTGAGAATCACCGGGTGTGGCCCAATAGACAAAACAAAACAAAACAAAAACCCCCCAAAAAATAAAAAAGAAAGAAAATTGGTACTTTAGGGGAAAGATTACAAATGAATTTATACAAGGTAAGTAATTCATAAATATAAAAGTAATTTGCTCTAAAATAATTTGACAAATATAAAAAATAAATAGCAATTAATGTTTAGAAAATGATGCAAAGATTTTTGACTATCTTCCTGATTACTTGTGGTAATGTGTATGTTATGTTGAGACTCCATTTAGAAATATTTATATCAAAAGCTTAGAAATTTTGTTTATGCAATGACCCCAAAACTGTATTGAATGGATCTTATCTGAAAGAAATAAGTAGCACATACAAAAATTGAGCTGCAAAAATTTTTAATAGAGTAGGACCAGAGAGATAGCAGAGCAGTAGATCATTTGCCTTGCACACAGAAGGATGGTGGTTCAAATCTCGGCATCCCATATTGTCCCCCATGCCTTCCAGGAGCAATTTCTGAGCCCAGAGCCAGGAGTAACCTCTGAGTGCTGCCAGGTGTAACCCAAAAAACCAAAAATTAAAAATTTTAATAGAGTAAATGTTTATATCTGTAAATGAATTAACAAACATAAGAAAATTATATAGATACTGGAAGAAAATATTAACTATATTATGATGATTATAAAAATGTTCTGAAGTCATTCAAAATAAAATTTTATTAACTCAATCTTATTTATTATGAGAATAAATACTTAAAACTCTTTGAAAAATAAGATCATAGACTTAACCACTATAACTTAATTACTGATAGATTTATTGTTACAAAATATATTTAAAATAAAATATAGAATGTTCGCTGTAACTTCCCTGGCAAAACTTACTTAAAGGAAACACATAAACATGAAGGATAGTTCATTTTTGCTTTGTACATTTTCATTTCCAAGTTCCCCATTATGACTAGGTACTAACTCCATAATTAAAAAAACTAATAGATATTGATTTCAAAAAAAAGAATGTGATTTGTCAAAAGTAGATGCATTGTGAAAAATCGCACCTTGTTTTCCCCAATATTTTAGAAAAAGCTCTTTAGATTAGAAAATTCTAAAAATAGATAAAGCCTGAAACACAGAATAGCCACTTCATGATGTCAAAATCTGAACTTTATCAAAATACTCAGGACACTAGAATGCATTTAACACCTAAGAAGCTATGAGTTAGGACATTCTCAACAACATGTTAAGGCCTATTAAGAGGGCATCTTATTCAAAGGGGTTAGTACAATTTAAAATATCTTTCAGAAGCTCGCCCCAAAGAGCAGTGAGTGTAGATAGAGTAGAGAAGGGTCTAGTTGGAACTGAGGGGGAAAAGAGAGAGAGAAAGAGAGAGAGAGAGAGAGAGAGAGAGAGAGAGAGAGAGAGAGAAGCAATTTGCTTGTCCTAGTGCAAAACTATACATGGGTGTATGTGTATGTGTGGAGGATGAGAGAGAAATGGGAAGGGTGTGAACAACTTTGTAACTACAGTGCTTAAATAAAGTTAAAAAAACATTTTCAGACACTGAAATAACTTTTAAATTTTGCAGTGAGGATGAGAATGGTTCAGAAACACCTGGATGAATTAGCTTTAAGATTCACCTCTAGGGCGGGGAGACAGCTCAGGTGGTTCTTTGGGCACATGTTTGAACAATCCTGAGTGTGATCCTTGGCTCACATTTGCCTGCCTCTGCTAGGTATGATCCTTAGCACAGCTGGGCCTGGGCACATCTGGAGGTGCCTCTGATGCAAAAAAAAAAAAGATTTACTTCCTACCTCTGACTCAGCATTTGTTCTACGAACTCACTCTTACTTTGTCGCCTTCATTACTCACCTGCATTAATGACCAGATTCAGTTTTTACATACTTGCTCAGTCATGCTCGTCTGCAAGCCCTGTTCCAAGAAACAAAGGAAGCTGCTATACTGAGCTCACCCAGAGAGTTTTAAAAGCTTATTGATCATACTTGGGGGTCAGGTAAACAACAATTGCTTTCATAGAGCGTAGAGACACATTTCAAACATTGAACATTTGCCAGGTAACTGATTAATAGAACAGTCCGTAGCCTTGAAAATCTCTTAATGAAATGGCAGGGAAGACAGGGTTCATGAAGAAATCATGTAGAAAACTAATGTAGTGAGCTTAATGTTGAGAATACACCACATCACAAAGAATGAGAATAGTCAGCTGACGGGGATGTGGAGAGAAAGGGACTCTTATCCACTGCTGGTGGGAATGCCCTCTAGTCCAACCTCTATGGAAAGTGATATGGAGATTCATCCAAAATCTGGAAATTGAGCTCCCATTCAATTCAGCTATTCTACCCCTAGGGATATACCCTAAGAACACAAGAATACAATACAAAAACCCCTTCCTCACACCTATATTTATTGCAGCACTATTCAAAATAGTCAGACTCTGGAAACAACCAAGATGCCCTTCAACAGACGAATGGCTAAAGAAGCCGTGCTACATATATACAGTGGAATATTATGCAGCCGACAGGAGAGATGAAGTCATGAAATTTTTTCTATACATGGATGTACATGGAATCTACCATGCTGAGTGAAATAAGTCAGAGGGAGAGAGAGAGAGAGACACACACAGAATAGTCTCACTCATCTATGGGTTTTGAGAAAAATAAAAGTCATTTTTGTAACAATCCTCAGAGACAATGAGGGGAGGGCTGGAACTTTCAACTCACTTCATGAAGCTCACCACAAAGAGTGCAGTTATAGAAATAACTACACAGAGAACTGCCCTAAACATGTGAATGAATGAGGGAACTGGAAAGCCTGTCTGGAGTACAGGTGGGGGTGGGTTGGGAGGGAGGGAGATTTGGGACATTGGTGGTGGGAATATTGCACTGGTGAAGGAGGTGTTATTTACATGACTGAAACCTAATCACAATCACATATGTAATAAAGATGTTTAAATAAAAAAATGAGAATACACAATACTGGGATATACTGGTGCCTGGGGAAAGATAGAAAAGAAGTTGGGAGGAGGTGATATCTTCCTGGAACCCTGAGCCTCACATAAAAGACACATCCCTTTTTAAACTGCCATTGTCTCTAGGACTCTTGACAATGTAGCGGTGGCACTCAAACTGAGTACTTAAGTCCTACTTGTCAACAAAAGGATGTGAACTAAATCCTAGAGGAAGAACTGGACTGGACCAGGGGGGTATGTGGGTGTTCTCTAAAAAAAAAGGAAGCAGAAGCCAAAAGAAATAGAACACCCCAGCATGATCTTTAACTACCATTGCCATTTCTTCTCCAAACTGTAAGTCTGTAAATCTGGGAGATTTTTTCGAAAAAGACTTTGTAGGGGTCTCACTGGGGATGATGAAGAATAAAACCTTTTGGCCAGAGAACTGTAACAGATTTACAGTTAAACAAGTTCCCAGAATATGGTTCACTATTTCAAAGAAAGAGCTGTGATTGCACGAGATCCGCTCAGGACTCCCCACAAGTATTTATTTCTGTCTTCTTCAAAGCAGTGAGCAGTGCTTTGAATGAACAAGCAGCACGACTTAGGGGCTTGGAACCTAGAACTTGCTTTCAGAGAAAGCAGCCAAACCTGAGGGCTGCCAAGATTCTGGTCAGCTGTCTGCTGCACGATCAAGAGAAGTCAGGCTCTGTCACCTGGGCCTCCTCACCAGTCTCCTGATCCGTTGGCATTTGAATAGGCAGGTCGTGCTTTGGGGGAGAATGACGTATGTAGTGACATTTATATTGAGGGTTCCCTGGTGACAGCTTTCTGCTTACCATACCATAATACAAAGGCAGAATTGCTTCAGCAAATTAAAAATGCTTGTGTGCCAAGAGCCAAGAAATCACCAAGAGTGGAGAGCATGAGGAGCTTCTCCATGGCTCTTGAGATCATTACCCATGAGACTTTGGGGAGTATTTGACAGTGAACCTAGGGACAGAGAACTTCCGTGCAAACAAGTGTAAAGCCATTATGAGCAATCCAGTGCAGAAGGAGGCCAGAGGGCAGCCAGGAGGATCTAGAATGGCTGGTTTCAGAAACCTGTTCCCTAGTGAAGTATTCCCGCCCTAGAACTGCACCATCCTGCCCTTAGACCTCAGGCCTGAACTCCAGGTCAATCAAGGTAATGCCATCTCCCATTTCAGCGAACTAGGGTCACTGTCTCTAAGCAATGACATTGAAAAGGATATTCCAGATGTGACAATCTGCAATGAGCACCAAGACATTGCAGAGCTGTTTACTCCAAAATCTTTAATATCGCTTGTAAAATTGTTTTCCCTTCAACCCTCACTGCCCCTTAAAAAAATGCATACAAGGAACAGGGGGAATGGGTAGTCAACAAGGGTGATGAGAATTGTTCCAATTTACGGATCCTATGTACCTTAAACATAACTGTGAAAAACTTGTAATTCGCATTGGCCTCAATAAAAACTATTAAAAAAAATTCAGACCCTGGCCACAAGGAGCTGACCATAAAAGCTCCCTTTATTTTTTATAGAAAATTGTTTCAAACATACTGTATCTGCTGTATTATCTGTCTGGCCCCATAGAGAAAAATGTTTCACATACTTCATTTCTATGTTTGAGGTGTCCTTGGAAAGATACAACCTATCTTGTGAGGTGTGGGTATCCCTAATGGATTCTTTTAGCATGTGTTGGAGCGGAAGATAAGCTAGTAAGGTGTTATGCAACAATAACCCTGAACCTTTGTTCTGTGGCCTCCTTTCTCAGTGTTAGAAAGACAAGAACTGCTGCTCCCGGGGAAGGGGCTTGACAAATTCATCTCTTCCTACATCTGGGACTCACATCTTCAGCTTTTTGTGGAAATCTTGGGTGCAAACATTTTCTTGGTTTGGTCTAAATATAATTTTCAGTAGGCAGGAAAGGAATGCTTAGAAAGTACACAACTTGCTGATGTCAAGGGAAAAGATCTAAGTTCTATTACACCATATAATTCAGCTTTTAATCCACTCAGATTTATTTATTCAGCATTCATTGTTCTAATTCTCGTCTGCATGCCGCCTAAAATAATTAGTCTTTGAGTCTCTCGCTGCTTCCCCTTTGGCAATCCTGCCAACATATTCCTAGAAGAATCCTGCAGGAGCCAGCCCCCAGTGGAGGATAGTCAGGCTCTAAATAGAGGTAGTTAGCATGGAGGCCAGGCATGCCTTTCAGGAGGCCTTCTCTGATAGGGAGATGCTTTTCCTTAGCCATGTAAGACTTGCCACTCCTTCAGAATCCCATCACCACCTGTTTATAATGTCTTTGGGAGAAAGAGAATTTCAGGTATTTTATATTATTTTTGTTTATTTATTTCTAAGCATGACTTAGGGAAGAGAGATCCATTTCTCCAACCCTCGGCCTATTTTACTTATTAACCTATAACACATATAACTGGTTTTAGGGAAGAAAGGAAGAAAGTCTGTTAACATCTGGCATGTTCTCTTGTTCCTATTCATGTGTTTGCAGATTATGTAAGAACATGCTCACACTTTTCTTTGATACCTTTAATTGCTAAATATAGCATAGATAATTTCTGTAGGGTTTCTTGTTTTTATGATCATGAACCCACTATTTCCTTTAAAGAAAAAAATGACAGTCAATTTAATCATCCCTGTTTTATTTTGATCAGACCTGAGTTTTGCCTTGTGGTATTTTCCCTTCCCTACAAGCATCTGTAGAGCAACAGCTTATTTATTTTTCTTTTGTACTCACAGACATGCTTATCAGTGAGATAGCATATTAACAGTTTCATGGCGCTTGTGATAAGTGTTGTCTTATTAATATCTTAAGGGACTGTAAAGATTTACGTCCCATGGACTCTTTTTGGTTAAGGCAAGGATGATTTCCCAAATTTATAGACCAGTTGGGGTATTGATGCTGGTTGTTTTAGACTAACGTCAGCTGCAAGAGTTGCCTGAATTCACTGCCGGAACATGGTGGCTCTATACAGAGGGAAGCCCAGATGCCCTAGGGCCTCCTTTCCTTTTATTACGCGATTGAATATTTATTTTCCTTGGTTGGTAAGAGACTATTTAGTTCTTAGAACAGATATATTAAGTAATTTAGTCCCGTTTTAGAAACATTAATACTAACATTTAGAAAGTTCAGTTAGTTTCCAAGTACATACAGATAAAGCATGACAACTAAGATCCCAACCTATTCTGGCTGGCTCCACAGCTCCTAGCTTTTAGGCTCCCCTGTTTCAGGGTGATAGGATGCTAGGGAGATGGAAGGACAGAAAAACCGATAAACGTTAGAACCCTGGAGGGACTAAAAATGGGTTATTTTAGTTTCCTCTTGCTCTTTTGTTTCCCGCATTATTAAATTTTTTTATTAACTTCTCCTGTTGTCATATTTATTTGCAGCTGTTAAGCATTAAAAGACTTCAGAGGGGGGATTTATTTAAAGCATAGTTATTAAAATGTCTATTTTGATTTAGGGATTTCTTCTGCTCCATATTACTCACTTGTCTCCTATCTCTTTAATCTATAGTCATTTCTAATAAAGACCAGTTAGAACCTACCAACCGAAGCACTTTCAGTGATTCTTGCCAAGTCTCATTTAAGTATATTACCTCTCAGCTGAATTATCACTCAGCCACATCCCTGCCCCTTTATTAACTTGGCAACATGTCCATTCAGGTCCACTGAAAAGTCATTTATTCTTTTTTGTGACTAACACTTCTCTATAGTGGGCCATATTCTTGACTGCAAAGATGCCTGATTATTTCTCCTAGATTCTGCGTTCACATTCAGTTGAATTTTCAGAAGCTGGATGGTGATGTTATCCTTTGAAGTGGGAGAGATGATGGATGTTTGGGAGTAGTTAAGGAAAAGATCTGTTTCTTGTTGTAAATCTTATAGATCATTAGAAGAAAATAACAAATCAACTTATGAGGATTTTTACCTTTGGGATGTTTCTTCCATGAGGATGGAGAATGAAGAGAGACTATGGCTTTTGAGGAGTGAAACTTGATGGCACAGAAGGAACAGGGAGAGCGGGAAAACTTATCTGAGTTTTCCCAAAGCAGATACTGAAGCAAAGCTGGAGTGAAGATAGCCTATTTATGGCAAAATATTAAGATTTGGGGGGTGAAAAAGCAGAGAGTGAGAGTAGGGAATAAGTTAATGAATGGAATGTAGAAGGTGATTGGAATTCTGCAAAGGACATAAAATGCCTCCTAGAATCTTGGATCTGGAAAACAAAACATTGCAACGTTGATTTAACTTCAGTTTCTTGTGCAGTAAAGTGTGTCTGGTGTAATGGTGTCCCTAGCTTTTTCTCCCTCTGTATCTGTTTGCAGGCCAATAGAGTTCTTTTGGTTTGAAGAAAGAAGTATGCAGAGAAGATGAGGTCCTGGTAACTGACCATCACAGCCATGGTTAAATGCAGAATTGAACTAAAAAGACAAACAATACAGTCACCAGAACTTTCCCTTTCAAAGATTGACACTAAAAAGTCACAAAGACTAATGGCTCTACTTTTATGTTATTTTTCTTTTTAGCGGTCTAGATTATTTTAATTTAATTTTTTAAATTTTGAATTAAAATACATGAGTAACAAAGTTATTTATAGTTGAGTTTTAGACATAGAATATTCCAAAACCAATCTCATCACCAGTGTCAATTTCCCCCACTAATGCTCCCAGGTTCCTCCAATATCATCTTAACAAGAATATTTTTAAATTTGGTTGTTAAAGTGTGGGTCTCATGATTTCATGTTGCTGACTGGCTTGGCTTTAGCTCTTTCTTTCCTTAATACCACCAATGTACCTGGATCCTTTTGATCCCTGGTCCATGCTGCCCCTCTCTTTCTTTTCCTTTCTTCCCCATACTCCAGGAGCATTCCATCATGCAGTTAGTCTAAATGTCACATATAAATGATATCACCCTGTTTTTATCCTTCATCTGGCTTGCTTCATTTAACATATCTTCTAGTTCCATCCATGTTGCCATGAATTGTATGATTGCATTATTCTTTATAGTTGTGCAGTATTTTATTGCATGTGTATATAAAAACCACATTTTAACGATGCACTTATCTTGTACCTCTTGGTTTTCAAATTTGTACCTCTAGAATTTCAAATTCTAGATTTCAAATTTTAGCTATTGTATTGAACACTATAATAAATAATGGTGTCCATATGTTCTTTTGAATAAACGTTATTTTTATCCTGGGTATAGATACCAGAAGTGGAGTAGCTGGGTCATATGGGAAATCAGTTCTGAGTTTACTGAGAACCCTTCACACTATTTTCCATAGGGGGTGGACCTGACAACATTGTCTCCACCAGTAGATGAAAAATCCTTTTTTCACTACATCCCGCCAATAGTTTGTTCCCAGTACTTTTGATATGTACCATTCTAACTATTATTACTCAGGAAGAATGAAGTTCCTCCTTCTAATTGTCCCTTTCTCTCATTTCCTCCCTCTTTCTCTAACCCTTGCACACCCATGTTTCCATTTTCAAAATAACTAAAACAACCTGGAAGGTCATGGGTTCTGTGTACAATAATCACTTATAGAACACAAAGACACTAATTAAAATCCTGATAGCAACAGGTAGCCTGAGATGGGAATAAAGCAAATGCTACTGAGGTGGGAGAAAGTAGACAGTTATGGAGGTCAAGTTTTAGTCATTTACTGACCCCTGATCTGTTTCAGAGCTGCTCTGTTGAGTGAGCTGTGTGAGTCAGGACTAATGCAAGCAAATTTGATTTTTCTTGCCTCTTTTCTAACTATTTCTTCTCTCCTACCCCCTCAGGAAGTGACAGGAAAGGAGAAACTAGACCATCTGGGTCTGTGGGAAGGCCTGGCAGAAAGAAGGTACTTAGCAGTGACAGTACTTCAGAGACCTGACTTCATCTACTGGTATCCAAGGACTGAGCAAAACAGCACAGGCCAGAGCCATTTATGGAAGAGAGCAGAGCATTGCAAGAATGTGCTTTTAGGAAATTTGACAGAAATCTGCATTTTGAAAGAGATAGGAGCATTTGGCTGGAAGGAAAACTTGTCTGTGTATCATCATTTTCTTATTCACACACTTGATGTTCCTCCTCCAACCTCAGGAAATGTGAATTTCCCAACATTCTAAAACCCTCCACATGCTTATCTCAATTTATCTGAGTCCTGTAAGTTTCTGCTGAATTTTAATTGGAAAAGCCAACGTCTTATTCACCTACTCAAATAATAATATAGCAAGTATGTTCTAGAAACAACACTGCCAACTTCCTTTTTTAGATCAAAGAAGTGATTCTAGACATAAATATTGAAAGCAGTGGAAGAGGGACATAGTTGACCCAGTAATGAAGAGAATTAGAAACTTGCCTGACTTCTTGGGTTGGGCAATTGTCTTATTTGGGGGCAGACTCTGGGACATGAAACCCAAAGTTCAAATTCTTGTCTCAATTCTTGATTAGTTACAGGACTTTAAGACTTTTCTCACCTCTTGATTTCTTCTACAAAATGGATTATAACTTGACCTTTCACAGAGAGCTGATATGAGGATTAAATGAAAGCAAGTGAACCTTAAATATCAGTTGTGTGCAGTGTCTAGAAAGATGCTAGTGTACACCTAGCTTCTGAAATAATGATATTGATGACTACAATGGTGGTATACAAAAATCTCCCAAAGAGCTAACAATTCTTGCCACTAAAGTTAGAATGGGATTTATGATCGTCACTCTCTGATATAGATACTACTTCAGAGCTGGTACCCTACTCAAGTCAGAGTGGTCTGAAACTGAATCTCATTAGGAATTTATTGGAATTTTAAGAGACATTGTCTTTTCTCTTTCGGAGAACTAATAGCTTTAATGATAATGAAATCCTGGAATTGATCTCTGTAATTGATTCCTGCAAAACCTAAGTACTATTTCTCTATCCTTATTTCCCCTTAACTTTGTATACTACCTTTATTTCCTAAGAGATAGATGTCTATATTAAACCTCCCTAGATACTCTAGGATTCAGTTTGGGAGACCACCACTTTTTTCTGCTTATGTTTTTAAAAAGCAGTTATCCAGTATTGTTGCCTATAACATGACTTCCCAATGTGTGTGCGTGTGTGTAAAGTTTCAGTTTCCATTCCTCTCCAAAAACATCCTGTGATCGTTTGTTGACATCATGAAGTCCTGAAATGTAGTTTTCTAGGCTTCTCCAGTTTGGCCTCACCTCTGGGTTATGAGTTTTGTGGTTTCTGAAACAGAAAACAATAAATCATTAAGAAAATGTGTTCTTCTGTACCCGGAAAACTCAGGAACAGATTGACTTAGATGTGACAAAATTCAAAAGCTGTATTTAGCTTTTTTCCCTTCTTTGCATCATTCTCTTCCATGAGATCCTAAGAAATTCTGGGTCTTCTTTTCTTTATAGCTCCCGATCAGAAGAAAAGAGAGAAGACTATGCCTTTTTCTTCAATTCTAATGAAAACTCTGGGATTTAGACTCAAGTCACTGGATGACTTGAAACTGGTACTAAATCTGAAGTAATGATTGTATCAAGAAAAGTGATGATCACAGATTCTAGCCTGATTTCAGTCACTGAATTAATTCTACTCTTTATATACAAAAAGTCAATAGATTTTCCCAAAGGAAGTAGTTACCACTATGAGAAGAATGTAAAACTGACATTGAGTTGGCAAAAGAAACGGATGTCTACCAAACCTTTCTGCTCTTGCATTCCTTATCATTCTTTGAACACATGGTACATTTTTCCATTTCCTGCCCTTGTATATGATGTTTGCTTTTGCTTGAAATTACTGTCTCACACCTCCACCTATTGAAAGTTCAAAGTACATTTAAAATTATACTCCCTTTATTTAGCTTGACAGTCATCATTGTTTATCTTTTATAGCCTTAAAATATTCCAACTTGTGTGAATTATGAAAATGTCTTTCTCTGGTTATTGGAATATAAACTTCTTAGGAAGAAAAGCATGTTTCAGACCATGTGTATACAAGCATTTTGTATGGATCAATGAGCTACCTACAGCATGGTAAAAACTTAATGACCATCTTATAATGCCATCTTCATTATCTTTATTATCTAGCACTTTGACTTCCTCTTGGTAATATTCTAATCAATATTTGGTCAGTTTATTTTAATATTTAATTATAACCAGAAATAACTTTCTATTAGGCTCAAGTTCTCTGTAGAATGGTCTTTTAAAAATCATTTACATCATTTACATTAGACAGGTGCAGAAATGTGCCTTCTATCAAGATGCTTCCAGGCATTTAGAGCTAGCAAAATCAAGTTATAGTTTTATTTTGTGTCTGCATGTAAAGTCTTTGATTTTGTTTTTTTTTTATTCCCAGCAATCAGTTATATTTTGATGCTCTATCTTATATCTTCTAAATCTAAATTGAGTGCAAAGCTTCAAGCTTTTTAAGAGTCTTCCTAGGGCCGGTAAAAACAACTTTAGTTGACTCCCAAATATCTGAAAATCTGTAATAAAAATGTATGGTTCTAACAGGACATGGATACCTGTGAGCATGAAACATTCCCTGGAGATTTGGCTTCCTTTTGAACCTACAATCTACTCATTATTTTACTAAAAGAGTATTTTCACTGGGGTTAGAGTGACATTACAGAGGAAAAGGCACTTGCCTTGCATGCAGTCAATCCAACATTCCATGTGGCCCCCAAACCCACAAGGAGTGAATCCTGAATGCAGAGCCAGAAGTAATCCCTGAGCACATTGAGGGTTACCTAACACACACACACACACACACACACACACACACACACACACAGTGTTACTGGGAACGGGAAGATGGAACAGGGCAAAATATGTAATGAGCTATGCTCCTCTGTCTTTCTTATTCCCATGTTTATACCCTCCCTTCCTTTTCTAAGAAGTTGATGCCTACAATTTATCATATTCTGACTGCCCTAGGCCAGAGTTTGGGAACAGCTCATGAAATTTCTACTTTTCCTCTGTTTCTTCTTTCTTGTTTCAAAAACTACTCACTTAATGATGCTTTCTTTGGGACTGATAATCTTTTATTTGGATTAGTCATTTGTCAATAGCAATGAATTATGGTCCATGGGTTGATGTGTCAACATGTATAATTTATATATTGAATTGCTATTTCTAGTGAACTTTACTAAATCAAATCAATGACAAAAATAGAATGAATTTAGCAACAAAGCAGCTGTGAAAAAGGTCTAAGATGAATTACATTTCGAAGTCAATAGAATGAGGTTTGTCTTACTAGCACTATTCGTTAAGTAAGTGTCCTTGAACAAGACCTGGGTGAGAGGCCAGAGCAAGATATACTCATTAAGACCAATACAAGAAAGGCTGGAGTGATAGCATAGCAGGTAGGGGCTTTGCCTTGAATCAGGTCAGCCAGGTTCAATACCCATATGTTCCCCAAGCCTGCCAGGAGTGATTTCTGAGTTCAGAGCCAGGAATAACCCCTCAGTGCCACTGGGTGTAGCCCCAAAACAAAGAAAAACTAAATAAAAACAAGACTAATACAAGAAACCAGTAAAAACATGAACAACTTCTTAAGCAAAAATTAGTTTCCTTGCTTATATTTTAAGAAGTAAAAGTTTAAGGTTGATTGATAAAATTTAGGTGGAGCCAATACTTCTGGCCAGTTCGACATTTAAAAAAATATTTTTTTTTGGACCAGAGAGATAGCATGGAGGCAGGATGTTTGCCTTGCATGCTGAAGGACAGTGGTTCAAATCCTGGCATCGGTCCCCAGAGCATATGGTCCCCAGAGCCTGCCAGGAGCGATTTCTGAGTGTAGAATTTCTGAGGAGTAATCCCTGAACTGCCAGGTGTGACCCCCCCAAAAAAAGCCAAAAAAAAAAAAAACAAAACAAAACAAAAAAAAAATTTTTTTTTTCTTTTTTGCTAGTCTTAACTGCTAACATTTAGTCCATGTACTTGTATGCTTTGTATCTGTTCATCCTTTAATTCACATCTTAACCCACTGTCAGAAATTATCCCATTTATAATTTGAGGTGAATTGGCCTACATTTCCCATGATTTCCTATTTAGCCCATATTAGAGTTAATAGTCAAATCACTGTCTATCTCATTCTAAAGTCCTTATGCTAGCCATTATGTTACCATCCATTCCTATCAAAATAAGAGAACAAGTAATTTCTAAGGTTCTGTTCATGCTAAAATTTTCCATAATTAAATTATTCACCTATAATATGATATCCTTTTTTAGTATTTAAGATAATTTACTATATGTGATCATTATTAGTTGTTGAAAAGATCAAAATTCTCGGGTATCTGAGGTCAAAGTGGAAGAATGAATAGACAGTTTGGTAGACATAGAGGAGGAGCTTTAGGTAGAATTGTTTTCATTCTAGAGTCTGAAAATATGCCTCAGACAAGAAAGTGAACATAGAGGGCAGGAGTGATAGCCCAGTGGTAGGGTGTTTTCCTTGCATACAGCTGATCTAGGACAGATCTCAGTTCGATCCCTGGCAACCCCTATGGTTCCTCAAGCCAGGAGTGATTTCTGAGTGATTAGCCAGGAGTAACACCTGAGTGTCACTGGGTGTGCCCCCCCCCCAAATAAAGAAGGGGAACACAGGCAAAGAGACATATCTTGAGGGTTTACTTCTGTGATATCCCTCCAAGGCAATTGTGAAATTTGAAATAGGTGGGGGCTGGGCGGTGGCGCTGGAGGTAAGGTGCCTGCACTAACTCCCCCGGTTCCCCATATGGTCCCCCGGGCCTGCCAGGAGGGACTTCTGAGCGAATAGCCAGGAGTAACCCCTGAGCGTCACCGGGTGTGGCTCCAAAAACCAAAAAAGAAATTTGAAACAGGAAGAATATGTAAACTTGGGGTGACAAAACATAGCAATGATCTACATAGGGAGCCTGGAATCTGTAGGGATAAAATAAGAAACAGTAATAAAAGTTTGACTTTCGGGCCCGGAGAGATAGCACATCGGTGTTTGCCTTGCAAACAGCCTGTCCAGGACCAAAGGTGGTTGGTTCGAATCCCAGTTTCCCATATGCCCATATGGTCCCCATGCCTGCCAGGAGCTATTTCTGAGCAGACAGCCAGGAGTAACCCCTGAGCACCGCCGGGTGTGGCCCAAAAACCAAAAAAAAAAAAAAAAAAAGTTTGACTTTCTTATCAGAGCTTGGGTAACAGAAAATGTGGAGGAGTCATTCATGAAGAAAGAAATTTAAATGAAAAATGATATGGAGCAGTGTTAAACTGAAGCAAACACCTTTAGAAATTTAAGCGAGATTGTCCTGGTCATTTATTTAGCTTCAAAGAGAAAGTCATCACTGATTTGTACAAAATCAGTACCTAAAATAACCAAAATTAAAATTTCAACTATACAACTATAGGAGACTTGTTACGCAAAACTTGGGGTGCCAATTCATTTGAATCTTAAGCACTCCTTAAGAGCAACTGTGTAAGAACAGAAAGTGCTTACATTTAATAGTATAATAAAAATTATGCTCATAATCCAGTATTCTAGAAGGTTACATACAAAAAGACAGTGGTCATTTAGATCACGATCAGTTTTTCTATTGTTTATAATTTAAAATGAAAGATCACACAATTATTTTTCTAAAACTGTCTTTATACAGAGTAAAACCATAATATCATGAGCAACCCATTAAGAAAGCACATACTTTGTTTCCTTATATTCTGTAACTAAGTGGTATTTTTTGACGTTTATCTTTTTCTCTCTGACTCACTTCACTAGCATGACCTCTTCCAACTTCATCTATATCATATGATTTTATCTCTTGTTATGGCTGAGTAATATTCCATTGTGTACATGTACACAATCCTATATCCACTCATCTGTTGTTGGCATGAAATTAGACAATTGACAATAGAAACAACCCTGAGATAACAATCACTAGAACTATGATCTAAGGGTGTTTAGATTGGAGCTCAAATCTTGGGTTAAAGTTGGAAAAATGTAGGCCTTCTGGTGGGAGGTATGATATAGCATGTACAAATAGTAATATTGGTTTAACTGCTTAAAAATTAAATCATCAAAAAATAAATAAAAATTTAAAAAGAGAAAGTACATGTGGGGATGTCAGCAGTCTGAACATGGACAATAAAAAAGTTGGCTTTTGCTTTATTTTCATATCAAACTGTGAAATAAATTTGGAAATTGTCATGGACTCTGCTTCCAAGCAATTATATATAAAGCCACTGCACACTGCTGTAGCTCCTTCGATGCACAAACCCCATGTACATATTAACTCTTCAGTAGAAACTCTTCTTTTTCTCTCTTAGCTAGGTAAAGCAATCGATAACTGGGCATAGATTTAAAAGTTCACAGAGCATTTACTGTAAAGAGTCCCTGAACAGTTAACTCTGTTTCCCAAGGTATTGGAGTTGTGCCAAGCCAAGTTTTCGCTTGTATACTGGAATGAAGTAAGCCACTAAGTCTTTTCAGAAATGCTCATTTATGCCAAACACAGAATTATACATTTTCTAACACCTGGTAAGAATATAACAGTATTTTCAAGGATACTATTTTCTTTGGTCTTTGATAGGGTTTGACTTGCGCCCCATGGAAATTCATTTGTTTTATTCCTATCCCGGGTCTCCGAATATGACCTCATTTGGAAAAAAGGGTTGATGCAAATGCAATTAGTTAAAATGAAGTCATACTGGAGGAGGGTGGGGCCCTCTTCCAATATGACTGTTTCCTTATAAAAATGGAGACATTTAGAGATGTCTAGACATACACACAGACACACACACACACACACACAACACACACACACACACACACGAAGATGAAGGCAGAGTTTGGGGTGATGCAGAAAACAAGCAACACTCAAGACTGCTACCACCATCAGCAGTTGTGAGGAGAAAGGCCTGACATGCTGCTTCAGTCTTTGAAAGAATGGGCTCTGGTGGGAGTTTCATCTCCACTTTAGGTCTCCAGACCATGAGAAGGGAGCTTGCTGTTGTTTAAGCAACTCAGGTTGTGTGACATTAGTGTCACAGCTGTTGGTGTTTAAAAGTAAGCTCTTAACATAAATGAACGGTTATTTTCTCCTTATATAATGCCATAGCAAATATTAAGTGAATTCAATTAAGGCTCAAGTGCTTTATATTATAGACTCAATACAAGTATCCTTGGAAGTAAGAGATTTGGTAGATTTTCCCATCTTGCAGGCAGGCAACAGGATACAGAAAAGTCAAATGATCTTTTCAGAGTCTCCAGTTTAATAGTACCCTGACTGGGATTTCTGTTTTTTTGTTTGTTAGTTGGTTTTGTTTTGTTTCTTATACAAAATTACTTTAGT
>PVKC010024787.1:0-16315 GCA_004027635.1 Crocidura indochinensis | reverse complement strand
TTTTTTTTTTTTTTTTTGGTTTTTGGGCCGCACCCTGTGACGCTCAGGGGTTACTCCTGGCTATTCGCTCAGAAGTCGCTCCTGGCAGGCACAGGGGACCATATGGGGAACCGGGGGATCGAACCGCGGTCCGTCCTAGGTTAGCGCAGGCACCCCAAAATTTTAACTGGAATTATCTTCACTTAAAAGGCAATTCCAGGTTTATACTTCATATTTGTCTCTAAGTTCTAATTGTAGTTTCATCGGAAAATATCAAGTCATTGTTTTATGATTTATAGTGTGAAAAGTGATCACCTCAGTTAACATGAATACTCATTGACAAATAATATTCTATTAATCAACATAACTTACTTTGAATTGAGTTTATATATTAGAAATGTAATATAGGGTCTGGACCGAAAGCACAGCTGTAGGGTCGTTTGTTTTCCTTGTACGCAGCTGACCCAGGATGGACCTCGGTTCTATGGATCCCAGCGTCCCACATGGTCAGCCAAATCAGGAGCGATTTCTGAGTGCATAGCCAGAAGTAGCCCCTGAGCTTCACCGGGTGTGGCCCTAAAAACAAAAATCCAAAACAACAACAACAAAAATGATATTTAAAATGAAGAGTAATTGATGACAGCTGGAGAGACAATTATTGACTCTAGAAAAATTCTATTTTAAAATGGAGAGACGTTTTCAAACACAACAAAAGTTTTTGAAAGTTTAATGTTCTTTGCAATATATAGTCTAACCGAAGCTACCTTTCCACAGTAAAGGAGATATAAGACAGCAGTGTGATCATTTGTTCCTTTGTTAAACATTGGAAAATAAGCCAGAGTAATCCCAAAATAAACCTAACCCATACAAGGTTTTAAAAAACTTTGACATACTCATCCGCCTCTTATGGATTTTCTAACTTTCAAAGTGAGAGGGAGGATCAGCTGAGACAAACTCTTTTGAGCTAAGAGATATAATACTCCTTGACAACAGATTTTCTGCAGTCTCCTCTTTGAAAGCCTTTGAGGCTCTTGTATTTAACCTTTTCAGAGGCAACACCACCGTGATGGAGCCCCTCTGACACCCAGCCAATTACAAAAGAATATAGGCTTAAAACTCCCAGATCGCAGGTCCAGCCAGACAAGCTACAACTTAGGATATGGAATCAAATTTTCTATTACAAAGAGAGAAGAAATATTTTCACCTCAAAATAAGCATCACTGATTGTCATTTTTCTTCCTCTTTTTTTATGAGAGAATGTCTGTCTCTGGAATTTGAAATTATATATTCAGTAGAAAATATTAGAAGGAGTTTAAATACATCCTAAAATTATATTCAAGTAGGTGCTCCAAGGTTTTCCTTTACTATTTAAATGGGCTTTTAAAAAATTGTTCAAGAGAA
The DNA here is from genome assembly GCA_004027635.1 of Crocidura indochinensis. Classification (NCBI taxonomy): domain Eukaryota; kingdom Metazoa; phylum Chordata; class Mammalia; order Eulipotyphla; family Soricidae; genus Crocidura; species Crocidura indochinensis. Next base: position 14,935 of record PVKC010024787.1, on the reverse strand, counting down.
GGCAAAATGTTTCAAAACCAAGATACAAGAAAAATATGTTTTTACAAGGTGTGGGTAAAACATTAATATACTATAAATAAGATTTTACTCAACTCAATATTTAACACATAAAGAAATACTTAAAATATTTCTAGAAATGGGAAGATAAACTCACAACATTTCTTTCAAGGGTCACAATCACTAGTTCCTATATTCTTTTTAAAATGTTATAATTTTGTAGAGAATTTATCTCTAATAAAAATCCTAAACTTCTCTGAATTGGAACTAAAGTGACAAGAGAGCCATGTGGAAATTATAAGGAAGTAAACCACCATTTCTGAACAAGGTAATAAAACTATATTTTCAATCAATACATAATTTTATAATAGCTTTCATTTATCTGTAAGTGGAAGACAAATGTCAAATACAATCATGAATAACAACTTTATTTTTTCTACCAGTATACACACATAATCCTCAAAAATACTTCCTTTACGTAATTAGATAAGTACATGTTTTGCCTTCATGTCATCTATGCTTCCTGAGGCAATAACCCTTTCTCATTTTCCACAATCATTTAAACATAAATTTCTCATTTTTATCCTGAGGTAATGTGGTTAGAATAAAATAGGTATTTTGAACACTGACCTTATTTGAATGTTGCTATTATTATTTTAATTAGAAACTTTATTTAATTATAATTTGCTTGGCATTCAGCGCATTTAAAGTACAATTTAATGGCTTTTACCATATCTAGCAAATCTAAATTTAAAACAGTTCGATTATCCCATCTAAAAATTTCATGCTCATTTACTTCATACTTCATATTAACTTCCACCCAATGCTAGGTAACCCATAATCTACTTTATATCTCTGTGAATCCTGGCATTAGTGTCACAACTAATCCTAGTCTTTTTCAATGCCACATTGTCATTCAGAGAAATAAGAAGTCTTGCTAAAAACAAATAGCTGATAAATCTAAATTTTCCAATTAAATGTGCTTAGAGAAGCCCTTACAAATCATTCCCTATTTTTCTCATTTTCCATATAAAGCAGTTGTGACACAAATAAAAGCATTATACCCAGTTTTATTTAGAAAATGGGCAAACGATGTAAAGAATTTTAATATTTTAAATCATATGTTGTTATGCTAAAACACATCATTGTGCATGAGTATATGGCAGAAGAGAGACTTAAAGTTGCAGGGTTTATTCTCGAAAGCTTTATTTTGTTTTGGGTCCAAAAGGTAAGTGTTCTGTGTTTTGGGTCATGCTTGGCAGTGTAAAAGGAACCTTAATTGGTGCAGCAGATCATTAGCTACTTGAAAGACAAGTGTATTTTTAAATTACAGTGAACAAGCTATACAAAGCTCTATGCAGTTTTGGAGAAAACCATAGCATTCATCTGTTCAAATGTATATTTTAACCAAAATATAACAACTTGACGATATCTGTGAAAGACGTTAAAATGGAGTAGAGAACAAGGTAGAAGTGGCATGTTGTATGTGTAATTAACATAGAGAGATCAATATAAACAACCAAATGGAGTTTAAAATATAATACTTAAAGAGGCCCGAGTAATAGCACAGCGGGTACGGTGTTTGCGTTTTAAGTGGCTGACCTAGGTTAGATTCCTGGTATCCCTCATTGTCTCCGGAGGAGTGATTTCTGAGAACAGAGCCAAGGGAAATCCCTGAGCACTGATGGATGTGTTACACTCCAAAAAAATTAAGATCAAATACAAGGAGCATGTATTACTATCAAAACAGATAGTTATGAATCAAGATGCTAATCAACTGTGATTGCTGAAATTGAATCAGAAGAAAGTTTCAAATATTTTAACATATTGATCAGTAATGAAATACCTGGCCCTCCATATAACAAAAGGATTTAAAGAAAGAATTTCATTAATATCAGAGTATCTGCATTTAAATTATATGGAATTGTATTGGTCAATTGAGCAAAGAACTTTCATTCAACAAATTTGTACTGAAATCTAGCTTTGAGAGTAAAGGTTAATTTACATGCCTTGCTCTGTTTTCGGGGTTCAATTTTAAGGAACTATTACATTTGAGAAGGAACTTCAATTGACAAAAACTTATCAAAGCAGAGCTTTGGTTCTGTAGTAGTAAAGATTTTCATAAAAGAAATTAATTTTGTTTAATTTATTTAATTCTAGGAGATCAAGGAAAACTCAAGAACAGGTTTAAAAAGAGACTCAACTTTAATCTGCTTTATATCTTCATTATACAACTATAACTCTGATAATGTTCAACAATGCAAAAAAACGATTTTATATATGTTTGAAATAAAATGGCTTAGTAAAAGAGCATAAGACTATACTAAGGGCAGCATACAATTAAAATTCTAATCATGGGGCAGGAGAGATAGCATGTAGGTAGTGAGTTTGCCTTGCATGCAGAAGGACAGTGGTTTGAATCCTGGTATCCCATATGGTCCCCAGAGCCTGCCAGGAGAGATTTCTGAGCATAGAGCCAAGAGTAACCCCTGAGCGCTGCCGAATGTGACCCAAAAACAAACAAGAAAAGAATTCTAATCATATGGTTTCAATGAGGTGTTTGTGTACTTAAAAATGTTTCAACATTTTCTAAAGTCACACAATTTTCACTTCCTCTAGTAGTACTCAGTATCGTTAGACTTCACTATGAATATAAGCATGTAGAGGAAATATTAGACAGTTTTTTTCTTTCACTCCATTTTTTCTTACACATATGAGAATTTGCATTTCCATATCTCTATAACTTGAAATTTTCAGGTCACTGAAAATCTCTACTGACTACATGATCCCCATTTCTGATTGCTTGGGCACAGGCATTGTCTTTTTATGTCAGTGAGACAAGAAATAGTTATATCCATTCAGATTTTTGTATCATACATCGAAATAGAGATAAGATGTAAAATAAGAAACTAAAGCAGAATAATGATAAAGAAGAAATAAAATAAGAAGCTAACGAGCTAATAAATTGTGTTTGATGTTGGATAAATGTCAATATGAAGTAGCAATGTTTTTGGTTATGGTAGGTTGTTTTTTGGGGGGCTATGCGCTCAGAAATAGCTCCTGGCTTGGAGGGACCATATAGGAAGCCGGGGGATCAAACCGTGTGGTCAGTCTTAGGTTAGCGCATGCAAAGCAATTGCCCAAGTGATTGCACCATTACTCTGCTCCTGCAGCAATATTTGATGACTGTTAAAGCTATTCTAGAAAATATACTTTGAAACCGTGTTCCCCTAGATGACAGAATTTAAAGAGCAGTAAGAAACCAAAGTTTAAAATATTCTATTTTCTTTCTGTGAAAGGTTTGAAAATGCTGAGTTACCTGTTTTTTCTCGTTGGGAATAAATTTAATACATAATTCAGGTAAAATGGTATAATATGCATAAAATTATTAACAGCAATAAAAGGATATAAAAGATCAGCTGGAGCTGAAATGATCATAGCTGGGGACAAAAGATTTATTGAGAATAAGAGAGAAAAGACAAAATGGAGCACTAAATTTCAGTCATACTAAAGTCTTGGAAGCTGTACGACTGTAATTATAATAATTTCCTGTAATATTGTTTACTGAAAGAATGAGAAACTCTTAAGGACAATAACATTGGTTAATAATAATTTCTAAAATTAATTTCATTAATATATCTGGCATACATATAGGGAAATCTTAGATTATATATTTGTTGTTGATTTGTTTATGTTTTTTGTTTGTCTTTTCTTTCATGTTTTTGTTATCTACTAAACTGTTTTCCTATCAGAAAAAACTTAAAAGTTTTGTATTACATTTAGCAGTCTGCAGAGGCCATATATACTTTTGTAGGAAGCCTATTTATTCATATTCTTTCACTTATATTCTCTTCAATTTTAAAAGTTTTTGCAAGCTAGTTTGTGTAGGTGTCATGAGAATTAGTGTGGTCCAAAGTCAGAATTATTTTCTTCTTAAACTTTAATGATTATAAAACTGTCTTTCAAAACTTGGTTCTACCTCTGTTCTTTCAGGACTTGCTTGAGAGAGAAGATTTGGTTTCTATAATGTTTGCATAAACTATTTGAAAAACAAGAAACAAATTGTGAAATATTGTTGGATCTAAATATACAAATAAGGATTGCAGATATAGTATAAAAATAGTGTCTTTGACCTGCACCCATATAAAATTGGGTCACTACCTTAATTCTCATATGGTTCCATGAGTATTCTCAGGAATAATTCCTGAATGCAGAACCAGGAGTAACTAACTACCAGCATCGCCTAATGCTGCCCCCACCTCAAATATTATGTTCACACTAAAAAATTAAAATGTCCTTACATAAAAGTTATTTATTGAAAGAAGCATTTAGAGTATTAGTATTTATTATTTTTATCAAATTGAATAAGGAATGTAAGATGAGATCTTCAATGATTTATGGGATAATATGGAGAATGATATGAATAATTAGCATTGGGACCCACTATTATTCCCACTAATAAAGCAATTACAAAAGCACTAAAATTTTTAAAATTTTCTGAAATATTAAAGTTTTATAATAAGCTGAACTAGTTGAAATAATAATGTACTTAGTAGGATATATAATTAATAGTTTAATACATATAAATTAATAGTTCCAATAAAACTATCAGGTTATATATTTAGTTAATCTCAAATAACTCTTTAGGTTAAACAATGAAGTTTTACTTATAGATCCGTATCTTATATGCCTTCTGCTAATTCATTTTCATCGTGAGTTTTATTAAATATAATCTATTCCTTTTTCACAATTTGTAAAAGTCTAAAACAACATAATTATCTCTTTAATAATCTATCAGTTATCCATACTTATCTCAAAGTAAATGTTTTTTAGTTATGGTTAAAGTTTTTCCAAATATGTACAGTTCCCTAAAGTAGGCAAATTTAGGAATATCTAGTATATACCATAAAAGCACTTTATCTGTTTGTAATTTTTCATGATTAATTATGAATATGCATAGCCCTTTTCATGCCTCTAGACTCTAATGGAAAAAAGAACTCTGCCCTTCTTTTTATTATTGTACCAGCAATTTTAGGATGCTTTCTGATGGACATGAGAAAGATGATTTGGCCAGGAAATGAATGATTTTGACACAGTGAGCTTTTCTTTATGGCTCACTAACTCTAAAGACAAGATAGGTTTCATTTAAATTCAATGATGTGATACATGGTATTTCTTAAACAAGATTATGCAAGATGTTCTAAATGTTGATTATAAAGTCAAGCTTAAAATTCATAGAAATTTAAGCATGATTTAAATGGAGAAAAAATGACAATTCTCAAATTACAGCTATACTGATATGTTCTCTAAAAGTGATATACCAAAAATCAAAAGTCATTCAAGGTTTATGAGGAATAGAAAGATGGAAAGATGAAAAAGGATAAGCATCCAAAGAATAGAATGTAGAACTATTTGTATGGAATTTAAGGAACTATTAAAATATAAAAGACAAGGAGTATGGAAAATACTTATGAACAGAGTTTTTAGCACTCTGAAGTTCTACTCTTTATAACATGTTTGACTTTTATATTTAATTATTGTAGATGGGAATAGCAAACAAACATTTGTAGTAAATGGATTTTAAACTGTTTGCTATCAATATTTTTGTTCAGGTCATGATGGCCTCAATATCAATATGTTATACTAAATGAAGATATTTTTCTATAAAAAAGTTGATAGTAAATTTATAAAATATCTAATGCTTCAAACCATTAAATTTTAATTCATTGCTCCTCTCTTGGCTCATGGTTAAATTTTAATATCAAATATTATTTCCTTGGATCAACTTTCCTTGATATATTTTCTGCTCTATAGTACAGCCATATGTGTATCTTAATTATAAGTTCTACAGTCACTAAACGCTACATCTCAAGGGTGTGGAATCTCCTGTAACATGGCTATTTTTAAAGATAAATTAATTTTGAATTTATTGTGAAGTTAATAATGGTAAATGAATTAGTCATAGAAATTTTAGAGATATTTCATCTTAAAAATTTCAATATCACATTTATGGAAATATTTTCAGGAACATTGAATATTCTCCTTGAACAAATAGGTTCTTATCTGATGATCTTTAGTTTTCTGTTTTATACATAAAAACTTATATCCATAAAAATAAAAATAGTATGGGGCCAAAGAGTTAATTCAGTCTGATTCATGACACCACATGCTTTTCCTGAATACTGTCAGGAGTGCTATCTGACTACATGAAAACATTGGTAATTCTTGAGCACCTCCAGATGTGACCCCAAAATAAAAACAAATTATCTGCTTGCTAAAAATCATTATAATAAGGAGTAAGCAGTAGAAACTTGCAGTTATGCTCTGGTAAATAATCTTTGCTATGTTACTTTTATCCCTCATCACTATTTACAAGAAATATCTTTTTTGATTTTCCTTCTAGAATGATGAGCCAAACAAAAGGAGGAAACTTTCAAAACAAATTGCTAAATCCCGTGTTAATACTGACATTATTTTGGATAAGTTATATTGTTTTTAGTAAGTCAAATTGGATAATTAATTATCAATGTCTTGATTGAAAATAGTGCTATATGTACATTCCTCATAGGTCTATTTTGTTTCTGGTATTTTGTATTTTAATACTCCGAAAACATCACGGCACACTTTTCACTGTTTTTTTTTTTGTTGTTGTTGTTGTTTTTTGGGTCACACCCGGCAGTGCTCAGGGGTTACTCCTGGCTCCATGCTCAGAAATTGCTCCTGGCAGGCACGGGGGACCATATGGGGCACCGGAATTCGAACCAATAACCGTTTGCATGAAAGGCAAATGCCCCACCTCCATGCTATCTCTTTTGCTGAAACTTAGGTCATAGTTATTATTGTTGGTCTTTATCCTGAAGACATTTTCCTGTTGCCTTATGATGTATCTATGCAACTATCTATGCAGTTGGATTTAAGATCTAAGTAAGCTCTAAATTTGATTTCTTTTGTGTATTCATTAACTTCATGCAGACAAAGCAGATGGTCACTTGTATAACTGCCTATGTGTTTATAAAGAAAATCAATTAGCATTGGCCCTGTGGTGTTGTTACCTTTTCCCTTCTTAAATTCACAGCGACAAATCTATTGATAGAGTCAGCTTTTGGCACATACAGATTCCTATACTTATGTTTAAGCAGAGGCATCTTCATCCATGACAAGGAAACTTGAAAAGAATCAAGAAACACATAGGAGAAGTAGTCTGAGAGAGGTAAGAAAAAAATAATAATGGTAGCAATTGATTGAAAAAGTGAAGGATCAGTGGAGCACCCTGTAGCACAGAGATATCTGCTATTACTCATGAAGAGGATCATTTTTTAGCAGTTCCAAAGGAGGCTGAAGAAAGAGATATTGACTTAACTACGTCTTCAGCATTAAAAAAGTACAGGGGATTTTAGCACATAAAACATTAAAAGTCTATAAGAATAAAAGGAGCATGCAGAGAATTGTTTGTGGAAGTTGCTTGTTCCTCACACTGAAGTGGGGCAATCATTGGAGCTTGTTCTCTCTTCAGCTTTTTTTTATTCACTTATTTTTGTACAAACCAGCTTGTTACTGTACAAAGGAAACAAAGTATCTGCCACACTCATAGCTTAATAAAAAATTGCAAAATTTCAGTGATACTTTTGGACATCTTTAAATTTTATTACTCTTTTTTTTAATACCACATCTTCAGTTACTGACTACTAAATTCTTGAACCTTGCTGTTCATGAAGTTTGGATTTATAAAAAAATTAAAAAATGATTTATGTTTAGAAATCCTAATTTATTTATAGGGTTCATACATACAGTATTCTAAAGCCTCATGCTCTACAGGAATAGCTTTCTCCCTTAATACCACCAATTCCATTTCCCAAACATGTTAAGTTCAATTCTGTAGACTCAGTCTCACATTCCTTTTTTTTAGAATTTTGATATATCTGATTACATTGAATTGTATCTCACATATAAAGAAGTATATCTGTATCTGTCTCTCCATTGCTATTTAAACTAAAAATGATGACTTTTACACAAGGTAAAACTACTTACTTATTTTAATATTTAAAAAATGACTAAAATGAAAAAAATCATTTAATATAGTTTTAATGACTTTTATTGCTCGTTAAGAACTTAGATTAAACATGCTAGTTAAGCCACAGAATAGTGAATAAATGTTTTGCATCTGAAAGGAGAAACACACAGAACTCCATATCAGCAAAGACTGAAATGCATTAATGAATATTTAATATATTCCAGATCATTTTTCTCAACCAGGGAGGAAAAAAGATGACAGAATTTTAAAACTTGTTTTATTGTGAAAGATGAATTTTAGGAAGTTTATATGAAATCTGGTGGACAAAATATTTTAAAGTAAATGAACCTGAAATATGTGGAAATAGAACAAAAATATGTTAAATTATACTAATTTTGGAAAGTGATACTGGAGTGTGAAGTCTAATACATGCAAGGCAATGGTCTATTCCTTAGCCCAATATATTAATATTTAATCAAACTTTTTTAAACTCAAAAGTTTAAAGCATTTGATATGCTAAAACAGCTGAATGTCTGTAATGGACTGCTACTTGGTGGTATATTTTTATATTTTAATTTTTGTTTTCATAGAGCATAATATATAATATATAAAATATAGAATATAATATCAAAAGGTATAAATTATTTTTGATGTTGAAGAACACTTTCCATCAGTTCCCTAAATAGTGACCTCTGTCTTATATATATATATCTCACTTAGATTATTTTCATAGAAGAGTATAGATAGATAGATAGATGATAGATAGATAGATAGATAGATAGATAGATAGATAGATAGATATTTAGCATTCACATAATGATTGTCAGCATGTACTCCATACTTTTAATTTTCTTTCTTTAACATTTTTGTCAAGTAGAAAGAGTCTCAAATCCCAAACTTGATATTTACTGAGTAAGTGACTTTGGAAAATCTATATAACATCTTTGAAAACCTTTTAATTTTTTGGCATACTGAAGACAGTTATATTAATCTTAAAGGGGTATTTAAAAATGAGAACTGAAAGAAAAGGACTGATGGCTTTTTAAAAAGATATATTCAATTATCATCTATTTAAGGATGACAGATAATTTTCTGTAGGTATTTTATAATGGTCTCAGCATAAATAATAATAAGGATTGCTTTTTTTGGATCAATATATTATTGAGGTACATAATTTATAGAATTAAAATATTTTTGGATATTATTATTGTATACTTAGAGTTGCTTCCTCATGCCCAACACCTCTGTCAAAATCCTTCATATCAGTCAGAATGATAGATCAGTGGGTAGTGCATTTGCTTTGTGTGAAGCTGACCTGGATTCTATCCCTGCTTCCATATGGTCCCCGAGGTCTACAGGGAGTAATTTTTGAGTGCAGAATCAGGAAGAATTCTCTGAGCATTTCTGGGTGTGGCCCCAAAAGAAAAAAAAAACCTTCACATTCTAAGGTTCCTGTTCTTACCTCAATATCTACCTCTCCTTCCCCCACCACGCAGAAACTTTGATACCCAGTTCTACTAACCATAGCTTAGAAACTTTATTCACTGGAGATCTGATCCTTTATTTTTTTTTGTATCTGCATATGACAGAAGCAAAAAAATCTGATACGTTTTCTTTCTCTTACTAACTTAAATCTTTTAACACCCTTTAATCTCTTTGTTACAGGAAATTACAAGAGTCCATTCTTAAGCTAAAAACTATAACATTCTATATTTTATCACAATACCTATATCTACTCATATACTCATGTATCGTTTGATACTTGTGGGTTTTGTGTTTTTTAATATTTATCTTGACTATTATAACTAGTACTGTTCTAATTACTGATATACATATACATTTGAATTAATGTTCTTGGGTTAAATGCTGAGAAATATAATTTAATATCATATAATAGAATTTAAAGTTACATGGAAGCTGCATTCTAAATGTAATCTCCAAATTCCTTTTCTACAAGTCTGAACCTACCAACTGACTTTCCAGCAGTCAAAATGACTGTTTGTATGTATGTTACATTGTAGATGGCACTTAATGTTTCTTCCTTTTATTTTTCTTGGGACATTTTCACTAATCTGAGGTGATACCTTGGTTTTATTGGTGGTATTTCCCTGAAGTATTAGTAGTGATGATATTTTCTATTTGCCTGTAGGGCATCTTTAGATGGTCCTAACAAAAGATTTATTGAACACTTCTCCCCATTTTAAAAAGTGTTGCAGTTCGATTTGTTGCTATTAACGTTGACAGTGCATTTTTATTTCCTGAATATTATCCCTTTGATGTATTGTATGTATTTTATTTTGTAAAATAAAATCTTTATTTTATTTATCATATATTTATCTTTATTTTAGGTCCAATTTTATTTACTTGGGCCTTATTCAATTTTAGGGTGATATATTCCTATTTGTTTTATGATTTTCTCTCTTAATCAGTTACATCAATGAATATTGTTTTTAGATCTATAATAGGTAATTCTTTCTATATTTGTCTAATATTTTGTCCTATAGATTCAGAATTTCAATTAAACAATTTAGTAAACTGTGAGTAGAATGATATGAGGAGCTATTTTTATTGTCATTATTTTTTTAATATGACAATCTAATTTTCTTAGCAACACTTGTTGAAAAGACTTTTCTGAGGATCAGAGCTATGGAAAAGAGGGTAGGTTTCTTTGCATGCACTAAAATCAAGTTCTATGCTTGGCATCCCATATAGTCTCCAGAGCCATCAAGAAATGATTCATTACTTCAGTGTGAACAGAAAGTACTGAGCACTACCAGAAATGTTCCTCTCAAAGACTTTTTTATTCCACTTTATAAATCTAATTCTACTGTCATAAATTAACTGTTTACACATGAAAGTTAATTCTACTCCTTTATTCTGAGAATAAAGTAAAATTATTTTATTTCTTCATTGAGGAAATCATAAGTAAACAAGGAGTAGACTTAAGTTCATAATCAAATGGTCATCTAAATTGAAACTTTTTTTGAGGGGGACGTTAAACCATACCCAGTGTCACTCTGGGGCTACTCCTGGCTCTGCTCTTAGTAATCCTTCCTGGCAGGCTCCAAGGACCATATGGGATGCCTGAGATATTACCCTGGTAGTTCTCCTGTTGGTTGTATACAAAGCAAATATCTTACAGCCCTGCTATGGCTGTGGACCCTAACATGAGTCATTTTAAGTCTATAAAATACTAGTCAATGAAGTCTTTAATTATCATTCAAATAGATAAAACCAATGAAACTTTCACTAATTTTTAAAAATTCACACACAATGTTATTTTTTTAAAGAAGCACAGAGGTAAATTTCTGGAACAAGGGAATTAAGATTTAAATTTTCACCCAATGTTATGAAATAGAAATAGAAGTGATTTAAATGTAGAAATTTAAAAGTCATGCTGAAGCATTATGGGAATGATATGGTATGGAGCTGTTCTATTTCTGCTTACTCCTACACAGGCACTTCCTTTTCTGCTTCCCCCCTCAGGTAACAATGTAATGTAGAAAATGCGTATTTGCATTTACTGAATGTCAGTAATCTTGAAAACTAAACTGCACATTCTTAAATGTGTAGTTTCAAGAATGGAAATTACTTTTAAAAAGAACTCTAACTTCCCTTCTCCCATTTTTGTATAAATCATTACTTATGAAGAGGGGAAAACTGAAAGACAGTATATAAGAAATTGGGCTACTTTAAGCTACTTTTAAATTTAGCATAGGTAAAAAAACAAAAAGTAAAATGGGTCAAATCATTTCTTTCTTTTTTTTTTGCTTGTGTCTGTTTCTTTTAGATCATTTTTTATCAACCTTTTTTTGTTACCTATTCTATTTTTGTGATAATTGTGATTTTTTTTTCTATCAAGATGCTCCTTAATGTTCTTTTTTTATTTAGAATGAAATATAAGTTCGCCTTGAGAAAAAACAGAAATGAAGTTATATATTTTTTTAATTTGTTAGAAATGTATTAATTGAAAAGTTTCTTTGTTAAATTTGACTTCATATTATTAATTCAAACTGCTACCATACATATTTATAGAATATCTTAGTTTTATTATTTTCAAACTGTCAGAACTCTGCTTTTACACTTTTATTATCGGTGGAAGAATAAAAAGATCTGCCCAAGTTCCAGAATAGGCTCTTGTACTAAATTATGGCAATGTATTTGTGGTGTAAATAGGAGGAATTACATTAAGCAGTTTATTTATGTTCTAAAGTGCATTAAACAATTTGTAATTAGCTTGGGCATCTTAACTAATTATGCCTGATCTCTGACCTATAATTTACTATTCTATTTCTACTATTAAAGGATAAATAATGAAATTAATTCATTAATAGAATAATTATATTTTCCTTTCTTATACAAATAAAAATGATGTTATGATTTACAGTATTTGGCAAAAAATGAGTTCACAGAAATTAATATTGAAGCCAAGTATGTTCAGTAGAAAGACAATATAGGTCTTGAATATAACCTACCAAGTTTAATCCTCAGAATCCTGTAGATATTCCTGAATAGAGAGCCAGGATTAAGCCCAATTATCTAAATGAGATTTTAAAATAAAGAAAGATAGTATAGGAGGGAAGGAAGAAAGGAAGGAAGGACGGAAGGAAGGAAGGAATGAAGGAAGGAAGGAAGGAAGAAAAAGAGGGAGAAAGGAAGGAGGGAAGGAAGAGAGAGGGGGGGAGAAGGAAGGAAGAAAAGAAGAAAAGAAGGAAAGAAGGAAGGAGGGAGGGAGGAAGGAGAAAGGGAGGAAAGAAAGGGAGGAGAGGAGGGAGGGAGGAAGGAGGGACAGAGAGGAAGGGAGGAAGGGAGGGAAGCATTTTATTTATATCCAATTATTTGGACTTGTGAGTAAACTGGTAGTATTAAAAATGGCTTTTCACGTGAATTTCTGATTAATCAGAGATTAACCAAAATATGTTTTCATTAGGGCATATTTGCAAATGGAATGTAGGAATACTTACACTTAAAATGATAAAAGATGCTAATTAGTTATGTGTACTGGTTTATTAGTTTTGTGTATTGACTTGCTTGAAATATAAGACTCTATAAAGTACTTAATAAGAAATCATTGAATTAAGGAACCTGCTTAATTTAGTTAAGTAAATTTTTAATAAAAGTAGTGAGAAACACAAAGTGACCCTTGTGTTTGTTCAAGATACAAGAAAATAAATGCTTTTATTGATCAGAATTTTAATAACTAATCCCAAATCATTGAAGTTTAGGTAGAATTTATAAGGCTAGTACATTTAAGTACTTTTTACTAATTCTTTTATAGAGAGACAATTTGAGAAAAATTGTAGTAGGCATATATAGATATATAATATATAGATATATAATATATATACACATACACATAAATAGGTAATTGATAGATAGATAAGTAGATATATATGTAGGTATACATATAGTTAGTTATGTAGATAGATAAAAATTGTATAATTGTATAATTGTATGTGTGTAAAGCCTGCCATGCTATTGACTTATAATTGTCTAGTTTTTATTATTATTAAAAATAGGTATTTAAATAAAAGATGTACTTTTCAATCATTAAAGTTAGTAAAGATTAAATGCTAAATAGATTGTACAAATGGAATTAAGCACTATCTTATTTCAACAAGAGAATATAATTTCTGAATTTACTAGCTAATTCTGAATTGCTCAATTTGAAACATTTAGAAAATAATTTTCCTAATTAGTTCAGTCTTTTTCAATGAACACACACATTTTAGAGGTCATGATTATTTTTACCTACATTTCAGAGCATGCTTACCTATGTGCTACCTAAATTCTTAGGTTTTAATTTCATCATAATTATTAAAGCTTTCTAAATGCCACTGGATGTCGATTACTGCCAAGTAAGTTAGTCTTATTGTCAGCAGCCTTGGGTTTTGTTGTACTACAGAAAGTAGTATTCAGTTAAGACCAAAGTCATTTATTTCATGGTGCTAGTTTACAACACACTTTATGCAGGAGAAACTGGATATTGATAACACAACAAAAATACACTGACACAAACTTCTTTCTAGCATTTACTTTGTAATTACTTCACCAAACTTTTAAAATCTTTTTTAATAATACCCTCCAATTGATTTTCTCCCTATGTAGAATAGCATATCATGTAGACTAATTCTAATTTAAATTCTTCATTTCCATGAATTGAAATTTTATAAAGTACTCTAGTGTGATTGAATTTTTCCTCAGAAAATGTATATAGTATACATATTTGCAAAGGTAAATTTTGTAAAAAATTTTCAGGTTCATTTCCCCCACTGTATTGAGCTTTGTTATAGCTAGCTATAATACTTATAATTCAATTAATACAGCAAAAATTCAGACTAAAATATCTTGAAATATATTCAGACACTATAACATTTAATTTCTTATCTTTAGGCTACATCTAATGATGCTCAGTGCTTATTTCTGATTCTGTGCTCAGAGTTCACTCCTGATGAACTCTGCTCATTGGACCATACATATAGGGTTGGATGCATATATATATGCATATATCTACATATATATAGGGTTGAATGCATGCATTGCAATAATGTTACCATTATATTAACTTACTATTTAGAAATCCAATTTTTTTAAAATTAATTTTGTGATTCAAACATAGCCTAAATAATGTGCTAAAATGAAGGCAAACTTTGGATTTGTTTTGTTTCCTTTATCTATACTTTGGTTCATTCAGAAGAACAATTAAAATAAAAGTTTGACCTCATTTAATAATATTGGCTTTTTTTGTGTTTTAATAGACTTATGTATTTACATGAGTGCCTTTCATTTCTCTGCTCTATAGTTCAATTCCAATTAACAGTAGTATTGGTTGCATTTAGTGCCAACTTCAGTATAGCTAATGAGTTAGATATGATTGGGTTTTGGAGTGACCATCTACTCTTCTCAGCTTTACATTACTTCCTTTTC
>PVKC010024786.1:0-16742 GCA_004027635.1 Crocidura indochinensis | reverse complement strand
GGACTCGAACCAATGACCTTTTGCATGAAAGGCAAACGCCTTACCTCCATGCTATCTCCCGGGCCATGAAACATTCTTATCATGATGTAACTAAAGAATTTACTGAGCTGGTTGGTGTTGTTTATGCTTTAGATATACCTTTTTTGCATGAGGTATTTTCTTCATTGCTTTTCTAGTGTTCTTACATAGGTGTTCTTACTTAGGTGTGAATTTTGCTTAGGGTGAATCTTTTTGTTATATCCTTATAAATATGCTAAAGTAGTATGCTGGGTTGGTCTCTTTCTTTTCTGGACATCTTTACCAAATGACAAGAAGTAAAACTGTGAAAAAAATGTGCCATTTCTGTGTAGACTTGTCACTCCAAAAGTTGTGGTATTAAACCATTAATATAGCACAGTTGGGGTACAGCGTCTGCTAGAACCTAGTTGAAAGGAGAGACACTGCCACTTTTTCCAGAATAGGCACATAATGTGAACTGACAATTAGCCTCCCTTGCAATAGTGGACAACATGCAGATATTCTGGCAGATGTAAGATTTGAATAGCTGGTAAAATATTGTAGTTTGAAATTGAAGATAGGAAACTGCTATAAAAGAAAAAGAGCCACTATCAAAATTCGCTAGTAAGAAAAACTTGATATTCACTTCAAAGACCATGGAAGTGTACTGACCCTGTCTGCCAGCTAGGGTTAGATTCCTACTCCTGGTACATTAGTAGATTGAGTACATTCTCCCCAGCTCATGATTGGGAAAGTCAGGTCTGAGCTTGATAATTAGAGACACTTTCCTCCAATAATTCTTGTATGGGACTAAAAGAACTGGGAAACAAGAAGGGTTACATTATACAGAAGAAGAATAGTTTGTGGTATGAGTGAAGTATTTGGGAAGATAAGCATGAACACAATTAGGCTTAGGAATGACTATTGGAAGACCGAGTGTTGATAGGTATCTCCTTTAAAAGAGCTCTGTGAGGGAGGAGGGATGGCCCAAGGTCAAGCTTAATTAAGAGTCATTAAATATGGAGGTACTATGCCCCTCTTAGTGCTGTCCTTTCCCATTTCCAGTGGAGTGGTATCTTTGAAGCTTTCAGTCTCAAAGAGAATGGTTGCACCATTTATAGGAATTTCAATATTTCTATGAGGTGGATTAACAGAAGGCCTTCTAGGAGTTTATATCCTTAGCATGAATGGTTATTCTAATAACCCCAAGGAATCTTTTTTAGGGTTTTGGCTTCAGGCTACCCAATAAGATCAATGCAAGTATGGGTAAGGTTTTCTTCCATCCCATGGCCTCAAGGCCAGACTAGGGAGAGGAAAGACTGTGAGCCACAGACAACTCACAGGGAAGCATTGTCAGAACAATGTATTTCATTTATTGAAGGTAGGGACTAGGCTTTTTTAAAAGGTAAATTTTAATGGGAAACAATGTGGGTAATACAGTTTAGACATTACAGCAACAAGATGGCATACAGAGATAACAGTCACAAGTACATGGCATCATTGATTTGGATGATAGGCAGAGTTACCATGTTCATGTCCATGTCATCATTAAATCAGGAATCATATAAAGATAGCATAGCAATGTCCAGGGCATCATTAATCAGGAAGATAGTGGTTTGAATGCTGTGGCACTAAGGCTAAACAGATTGTTTGACCTGGATGACTTTCTTCTGCATTCATAACAGCAGGTACACAATTCTCTAAAATGAGATTTTATTTTATATTCAAGGTCAACTTGCAAAAATATCCTTATTTTCCAGACTCTCACCACAGAGTTTCATCAACAGGCCTGCTGTGGAAACCTCACCCCTGTGTGGAGAGTTGGTGAAATTCCGTAGAGATAATTTTTAGTTTCATATTATGGCACTGAAATTATATTTCCTTCACATTTATTTGGTCTATTCTACCTTCTGCTATGTGCATTTACATGCCAAATAAAGACTTGATTAAATTTCTTTTCATCTGAAGAATCCCAGCACCAAAGAGATAATTTTCTTCTCTCAGAATTTACATTGAAAAGGCTTGGTCAAGATATACCACTGAGCTACTAGGTATAAAATATGCATTTCCTTTGCCTGGCTCTTTCACATATTCTTATTACACAAAAACAGTCTCCCTGTATAAATGGGAAATGTGTCAGGAAATCTTAGCTCCTTGCTATCCCCCAAAAAACTTAATTTCTGATTAGTTGGACGGGATTGCATTTGAGATGCTAAAACTAACATTCTCCTTTTTAACTCAGCACTCAATAAATATAGCATATTTTCCAGCGCATAAGACGACTTTTGAACAAAAGAAGTCAACAGAAAATCAGGGGTCATCTTATACGCTGAGTATATCCCGAAAAATGTTTCAATATGCTGCTAAACGAAAATTATCTGAATATTGCCACAAAACGAATTTTTGAACTAGATCCTGCACCAATCACTGCCAGGCTGCTTGGACCGCCTCTCTAAGTCAGCCAATCCAAGCCGGCTTTTTATGCATGCAAATTATACAGTGTTCTGTACCTGAATCTACACTGTAAAAAGCCTACTCAGATTGGCCCGAGTCAGAGAGGACGTCTATTACAGTATAACCTTTGGACCTTTGCTGCTTGTGATTGGCTCACTGTGGAAGATACAGTTGCAGCACAGGAACATTCTGTCTAACACAGCAATATAGGCCTAAACCTATGTTTTAACTGTAAAATTAGGAGGTCGTCTTATACGCCCGGTTGTTTTATACTCCCAAAAATACAGTAGTCCTTTTCACCATAGCTAGATAAATTGTTATGCATATCAAACATGCATATCTGTGTACCAAAAAGTATCTTTTTTGTCATTTCAAACATTCTTCTCATGCCTGTGACTGGCATTTACCCCTTATAAAATTCCCATGCATTCATTGTGTGGTTTCATTTCTTCATATTTCACCATTCTGCATTCACTCTTCTCAAGAGGATTCAAAAAGTTCTCTAATTCAACTGGACCCCAAAACCTAGTTGGCAACAGAGAATCTCCAGAACAAATGATCTAATGGGTCTCCAGGTTTCCCAGAACAAATAGCTGTACAGGGGTTCCATCTGCTAGACTGTTTGGGAATAGCATCAGAGGGCATTCAACAAAGAAGATTAATTTTTTAGGGAAGGTCCATCTACTTTCAAGTATGGTATTTAAATGATTACAGGAATGGATCCCAAACTATAAAAGGCAATCTGCTTTGTTAAATTAAAAGACATAATGTTACTCTCATCCTTTTCACAGAAACATCCAGAGAAATATTTGACAAGCACCAGGGCACTCAATGAACCAAATCATGTTGATAAATATATCTAAATGTCACAGCCTTGATAAATTTATATAAATCTGCATAAATATTACCTAGGCTTCCCAGTACTTTGCAATACAAATTAAATTGTTCAAATTCTATTTCATGTGAGATGGATGACTGGCCTTCTCAAGACTTTCCAGTAATTCTGGGAGTAAAAGGCTGACTTACATTTATCCTAAGAATTTTTAACTTTCTGCTTCAATTGTATTCTTCATGTCCCCAACATCCTGTTTATCCATTCCATTTCATAATACAGAGTTAAGTCTCCTGATGATTTCCAAGTAAGACAAAACCACTGCATGCAGCTAATGGGAAAGATGAAATTTGCCTATACATGATGAATATGGAGAGTATTATGCTAAGTGAAATGACTCAGAGAGGGATATATATAGAATAATCTCACTCATTTATAGAATATAAGAAATATTTATGGGATGTAAGAAAAATAAAATATAATGTGATAATACTATTTAGAGACAATAAAGAAGAGGGCCTGGTGGACCAGTATATGGTAGAAATCTCACCACAAACTGTGGAGCAGTTCAATTAGGTCAAAGAAAGGACCACCATGACAATAATTATTGGAAATGATCACTCAGAATATTAACTGGATTGAATGGAGAATATAACATTATCCTTTCATTAATAATAGTACCAACTACATTGTCTAAAAAGGAAAAATGTAAAAGAGAGTGAGAGAGAAAAAGAGAGGAGGGACAAAATACCCATTCCAGAGGCAGACTACCAAAGCTAAAATGGGAGTTTGATTATTACTAAGCAGAAATATGAAAACACACAAACTCAATATATTTAGAGTCATTTATTTAACATTCAAAGAAGCATCCTTAAGATTTACAGCAGACCTGTCACAAAAGTCCTCAAGGCCAGAAAGCAATGGTCGTACATAGAGACAACCCAATGAAATGAATACTTCACTTGCACCCAGCAAGACTCACTTTCAGGTTTGAATAAAGTATACATGTACACATGAAATCTAAAAAGGAAATTCTTCAGAATATGCAGAAATAGAATGAAAGGAGGATGCATATGAATATTTAATAAAATTGAATAAGAGAATAGAATAAAATCAAATATTTTCATAGAATGCTCAGGTGTCTTCTTAAAATTTTAAATTCGTTGAAGATGTAGTGAAGTGCAGTGGGTAGGGTGTTTGCCTTCCTCATGGATGATATGGGTTTGACAGATAAAATAAGACTATTTTTCATCAGATTACAAATAATGCAAGAATCTTAAATTACATTATGTCTAAAATCATATTTCCAATTAATGTATAAAAGGATAAATGCTAAAGTTTATAAAAGAATACCTCAAATATTTTTAGATGTGATAGCTTTAGAAATTTTTTAAAACTGGTTTTCTTATATAAATATTTAGGCAACATGATTACAAGCATGTTTGTAGTTGGGTTTCAGTCATAAACAAAATAACCCCATTCACCAGTGCAACATTCCCATCACCAATGTCCCCATGCCACACCCCTGCCTTTGATCGCGACAGGCATTCTACTTCTCTCATTCTTGAACATTCTCTCATTCTTTAACTAGCTGTTAGTTATTTCCCTAACAGTGTTCACCACTCTTTGTGGTGAGCTTCAAAATGTGAGTTGGCCCTTCCAGCCTTTAACTCTATTATCTCTGGGATTTATTACAGTAATGTCTTTAATTATTCTTAAAACCCATAGAAGAGTGAGACTATTCTGTGTCTATCTCTCTCCCTCTGGGTTATTTCACTCAACATAATAGATTCTCTGTACATCTACATACAGGAATTTTTCATGACTTCATCTCTCCTGATAGCTGCATAATATTTCATTGTGTATATGTGCCACAGTTACTTTAGCAATTCATCTGTTGAAGGGCATCTGGGTTGTTTCCAGAGTCTGACTATTGTAAATAGTGCTTCAATAAATATAGGTATAAGGAAAGGATTTTTGTTTTGTATTTTTGTGTTCCTAGAGTATATTCTTAGGTGTAGTATAGCTGGATCCTATTGGGGCTCAATTTCCAGCTTTTGGAGGAATCTCCATATCGCTTTCCACAAAGGTTGGACTAGATGACATTCCCACCAGCAGTTCCTTTCTCTCTCCATCCCCACCAACACTGCTTGTTCTCATTCTTTGTGGTGTGCAGCAATCTCTGTGACGTGAAATGATACCACATAGTTGTTTTAATTTGGAACTCCCTGATGATTAGTGATGTGGAGCATTGTTTTCATTTGCCTTTTGGTCATTTGTATTTCTTTTGTCAAAGTGTCTGCTCATTTCTTCTCCCCATATTTTAATGGGATTAGATGTAAAGTTCTTGTAAAGTTCTGTCAGTGCCATGTATATTTTGGATATTAGCCTCTTACCTGATGGATATTGGGTGAATAGTTTCTCCCACTCAGTGGCACTATTTCTTTTAGGTACAGAAGGTTTTCAGCTTAATATAGTCCCATCTGTTAATCTCTGCTTTCACTTGTTTGGAGAGTGCAGTTTCCTCCCTGAATATGCCTTTAGTCCCAATGCCATGGAGTGTTTTACTTACATGTTGTTCTATATACCTTATAGTTTCAGGTTTGATATTGAGGTCTTTAATCCTATCATGGATATCTTTAGAGGGATCACATTAAATATTTTCAATGCATTCAGGAGGATGGCCATTTTAATTTTGTTAATCCTGCCAAGCCATGAGTAGGGTATATGTTTCCAATTCCATGTCTCCTCTCTTATTTCTTGGAGCATAATTTTATAGTTTTCTTAGTTAGGTCCTTCACATCTTTAGTCAAGTTCATTCCAAGATATCTGAGTTTGTGTGGCACTAATGTAAATGGGGTTATATTCCTAATGTCCATTTCTTCCCAATTATTATTGGTGTATAGAAAGGCCATTGATTTTTGTGTGTTAATTTTGTAGCCTGCCATCTTACTATATGAATCTATTGTTTATAGAAGTTTTTTGGCAGATTCTTTAGGGTTTTCTAAGTAGAGTATCATGTCATCTGCAAACAGTGAGAGCTTTGCTTCTTCCTTTCCTATCTGGATTCCCTTGATATCTTTTTCTTGCCTAATTGCTATAGCAAGTACTTCCACTGCTAAGTTGAATAGGAGTGGTGAGAGAGGACAACCTTTTCTTGTGCCAGAATTTAGAGGGAAGGCTTTTAGTTTTTCTCCATTGAGGATAATATTTGCCATTGACTTGTGGTAGGTGGTATTAACTATATTCATAAAGGTCCCTTTCATTCTCATCTTGCTGAGAGGTTTTTTCCTTTATTTTTATCAAGAATGGGTGTTGGTGTGGACCTAACTTAGACCCCAGGTGATTAGACACTGACCGTCCAGCTTGAACCCTGGATCCCAGACAGAAAAACGACACAGTTCTTAACAACAGCTACAGAAAACAAATCCCACCTGGGACATCCTTAATACTGCTCAGACACCAACAAGTGCCAGCTATAATATGATATGATAACAACGAGGAAATTGAGAACAACTTGACTTAAGAGCAGGATATCATACCTCATCAGCTAATGGTAAGACAAATCAGAAGACTTGTCACTCTTTGGTCTGTCCAAATGCCAAGATCGCTATTTACGGATGACTGGTTGATAGAACCATGGCTGGACAGTATGTATCCTGGGACCAATAAAAAAAAGCCCTAGTCTAGGGTTTGATTTACAACATGCACAGCAATCATGATCTCTAATTCCAGAGTTCTGACTGAGACAATTCCAACAGAATGGGTCTTCCGGAAACATAACGAAAGACACTATCCCAGGCACTATCCTAGGTACAATGCAAGGACTAAGACCACCAACCACAGAAGTCGGATTAAAATGACACTGAGGAAACAGAACTTGTAGAACCACAAAGAAAGACTTCATCATAAGTTCCACTGCTGGACCTGTGCAGAGACTGAGATCTCTAGATAAAGAGGTCTGATTTTATCACCCAGGATGGAGCAGAAGTCTTCCATACACCACAAAAACACCAAGGGGAGAGTAAATGAACTTGAAAGGAGTCTATAGTTAATCCCATGACAATATACTTCAAGGGTGGAGAAACCCTGTATCTTTTAGGCCAAGGGAATTCCTTTTCGAATGACCCCAATATTTACTGTGCCTGTGCAGGAGAGAAAAAAGAAGAAAAGCACAAAACAATCTTTTTTATATATTTATTTAACTAGTTTTTGTAGATTTCTTTGTTTTGGTGTGGTTATTGAAGTTGTTGTCTCCATTTATATATTTTTTTCTTCTCTAAACTCCATATCTGAGAGACTAACTAGGTAGTGGACGTTTTTGGGACATCAGAGTTGTCAGCTTCATTCTCTATGCCTGGTGTTGGCCTGCATTGTTTCCCCATTGTCATGCTTCTATTGTGGATTTTTCTCTGTGTTGTGATGATGTGTGCAGCTGTGAAGTGAAGGGGAGCAGCTGTGTTCCTCTGGTTGCACCTTTTGTGGGCAGGACTGCTCACCTTGAAGAAGATGAGCCTTCAGAGAAGAATGCCAAAGAGGATCAAGATCCCAGGCCTAAGCAGAACAGAGAAAAGGCCCAAGATGTCTGTGTACTTCTGACACACAGCAGAAATCCATTGTCTATGGGCAGGACCACTCACCTCTGGAGAAGATGAACCCTCAGGGAAGGATGCCAAAGAGGATCAAGATCCAAGCTCGAAGCAGAGCAAAGACCCAAGATGTTTGCCGTGCTTCTGACATACCCACACTCATTAATATTAGAGACATTGATTCATTATGGTTTAGAATAAACATTCATATATATGTAAACACAAATAATTGGAAAAATACAAATAAAAAACTTTATTTAATGGATTCAAGGAATACTTTGTGGTCAATGGGGTTGTTGGTAACCCCATATGGGCCAAGCCCCAGCAAATATCTACATGTCCCTAGCATCTCTGTAAATTGTAATTCTCATCATTGTAAATAATTTCTGGTTGTATTATGTGTAACTAAAGTGTGAGACCCTGGTGAATGAAAGAAATGCCAATCAAATAGCACGTTATAAGTACTTTCAGTTTATTGCAATTCAATCATACAATGATAGAAATGGAAAATTTAATATGAGAGCTGGGAATATGATTCAAAGGGCTAGCACCCCAGATTTAATCCCTGGCACTATATGACTCCCTAACCCTTAAGCATAAACTGGGAATAACCTTTGAGCATAAATATTTTGACCAAAGGAAAAAAAACAAAACAATATATATGAAAAATTATGTTTTTAAATGTCATGTATAATTCTAATTTTAAATGTCCATTTGGCAAAGATAAATTTAACATTCTATTGTTATCACTAAAATTCTACAACAAAATTTTTTCCAATAAGAGAATTTTGCTCAAGGATTCATCAACCAAGTCACAGGGGAGCTCTTAGAAAAAGTGAAGTTGAAGAGCCCTTTAACTCAAACCTCAGAACAGAATAACAAGATGTTTCTGGAAAAGGCCTATAAAGTTTGGAACACTGCTGAATGAAGAAGCATCATAGGAAGAAACATCTCAGATACTAAATACTTCCCTTAGAAAAAGGGAACAGGGGCCCGGGAGATAGCATGGAGGTAAGGCGTTTGCCTTTCATGCAAAAGGTCATCGGTTCGAATCCCGGTGCCCCATATGGTCCCCCATGCCTGCCAGGAGCAATTTCTGAGCATGGAGCCAGGAGTAACCCCTGAGCACTGCCGGGTGTGACCCAAAAACCAAAAAGAAAAGAAAAGAAAAGAAAAGACAAAGGGAACAGGAGGCAAGAGGTTATATATATATATATATATATATATATATATATATATATATACACATAGAATAGTCTCACTATCTATGGATTTTAAGAAAAATCAAAGATATTTAAATAATTCCCAGAGTTGAGGGCTGGAAGGACAAGCTCAAGATAGAAAACTCACTACAAAGAGTGATGAGTGTAGTTAGAGAAATAACTATACCGAGAACTATCATAACAATGTCATTGAGTGAGGGATGTTGAAAGCCTTCTTGAATACAGGGGAGGGGATTGGGAGAGGAGAGATGGTGGCAGTGGTGGGGGAAACGATGCACTGGTGAAGTGGGTGTTTTTTTATGACTGATACAGAACTAAAATTATATTTGTGATCATGGTATTTTAAAAAGATATTGTGAGAAAGGTAGCTCCTTTGTTGTGAAGGCAGGAGAGAGGGGTCTGCGTCTACTGTGAGATTACCAACTGGGTGAGACTGAGGGGACCTGTCGCCTTTGCGTGTTTCTCTTCTCTTCTGTCTCCTGAAATGCTCCTGAGAAGGCCAAGAAAGGCCCAGCAAAAACCGTTTCCTACAGGCTCCCAAGCTGAAAGGCCAAAAAGACTGAAGGAAAACTGGCTACCAGAGAAACCTGAGCAGAAGGTAACTCTTTTGTCTGTGAAGACGAGGCAGGTCTGCTCCTGCTGTGAGCTTAAAAACTTGGAGATACTGAGGAGACCTGTTGCTTTTGAGTGTTTCTCTTTTAATATGTCTCCTGAAATTCTCCTGAAAAGTCCAAGATAGGCCCAGCAAATCTATGTCCTAGAGGCTGCAGAAGTGTGGAGTTTCTCTGATCCGTTTTGCTGCTGCACATGCTTTCTAACTAACGAACCCCACCATAACACACAGAAAAAAATCACACTACAAGTGTGATAATGGGGAAAACTCGCAGGCAAACACCACGCACAGAGAATAAAACTGATAGCTCTGATGACCCAAAACTTACAAACCATCTGATTAATCTCTCAGTTAAGGAGTTTAGAAAGAAAATATGGAGGATCCTCATGGAAATCAAAGAAAACATAACTCTAGCTGAACAGTACACAAAGATAGAAATAGAAAACATCAAACGGAAATAACAGAACTGAAAAACATGGTAGCTGAACTGAAAACCTCAATGGAAAGTCTTTCCAATAGGGTAACAGCAGCCAAGGACTGAATCAATAAACTGGAAAATGAAATGAAGAACAGATTCATACAGCAGAAGAGATTGAAAAAGAACCGTAAGGCAAATAATCAGACAATGGGAAAAGTACTCAAGTAATGTGAACAGATAAAAATAGAAGTCTTTGATAAACTCAACAGAAACAACATAAGAATCATTGGAGTCCCAGAGGCCCAGGAAAGGGATCCCCAGGAAGAATCAACTGTCAAAGAAATCATCACAGAGAAACTTTCAGAGCTAATGACTACATGCAATCAAATCCTGAATCCCAAAGAGTACCAGCTAAAAGAAACCCAAAGAAAAACACAAAGACACATCAAAACTTTCCTGGAAACAAATGACAATGAAGACACAAACTATCAAATCTATGGGACACAGCAAAAGCGGTACTGAGAGGAAAATTTATAGCTTTACAAGCACACATCAGGAAGGATGAAGAAGGGCATACCTCAATAACTTTAGGATGCAGCTTATAAAATTAGGAAATGGTCAACAAACGAAACCAAAAATAGGGAGACAGAAGTAAATAACAAAGCTTAGAGCAGAAATCAATGAAGTAGAAACGAAAAAAAAATCCAAAAGATCAACCAAAGCAGAAGTTGGTTCTTTGAAAAATAAACAAGATTGATAGACATTTGACAAAACTCACAAATAAAGAGAGAAAGTTGATAAGCTATATTAGAAATGAAAAGGGGGAAATCACTACAGATATTGCAGAGATTCAAAGGGTAATCAGAGACTACTTTGAGAAACTCTATGCCACTAAATATGAGAACGTGGAAGAAATGAAAAATTCTTGGACTCATAACCTTCCACAGTTGAATAAGGAGGATGTCGCATATCTAAACACCCCCATCACCATTGAGAAAATGAAAACGGTAATCAAAGGTCAGCCTAAAAGCAAAAGTCCAGGCCCAGTTGGATTCACTAATGAATTATTTCAAACATTTCAAAAGGAACTGATACCAATCCTAGAAATTAAAAAAAAGGGAACAATTCCAAATAGCTTTTATGAACCCAACATCACCTTGATACCAAAACCAGAAAGAGATGCTGCCCAAAAAGAAAATTACGGACCAAAATCCCTGATGAACACAGATGAAAAGATCCTCAACAAAATCCTAACAAATAGAATACAATGCCTCATCAAGAAGACCATTCACTATGATCAAATGGTTTTATCTCAGTAATTCATGGATGGTTTAACATCCATAAATCTATCAACATATTATACATTAATAACAGGAAAAATAAAAATTACATGATCAGATAAATAGACGCAGCAAAATTATTTGATAAGGTCCAAAACCCATTCTTTTTTTAAATATGATTTTTTTATTTTAATCATGATGGCTTACATGTCGTTCACAGTAACATTTTGGGTACATATTAATATTCAATCAGGGGAATTCCCATCACCGAATTGTCCTCCCTCCACCTCCATTCTCGTCCTGCTTCCCATATCCTCTACCCTCACCCTGAGGCTGCTAGAATGAGTGATTCCCTAGCTTACTACTTAGTAATCTTACATCTGTTTGGTCTTGGTTCCTCCATTACTCCCCCCTCTAATTGGGAGGTGGGACTAGATAGTTCAAGTTATGTGGTTTTGTTTGAAGAAGAGAAAAGTAATAAAAAAAAAGTAATAAAAGTCAGATATGTCAAAAATGGTCGGAGTCCTTCTAGAGGCTCTCATCCTTGGTTTGAGATATTAAGGGGGAAAAGGAAGTGAAACACCACTACAGTACAAAAAGAAGTGTCAAATAAAATATCCAGTGAGCACTCCAATAATAAAAATAATCACCACAAAAAAGCTATGGTCTTGAGATAAAAAAAAACATGGCAGAGCACATAAAGAAAAAAAAGAAAAGAAAAAAATATAAATGGAGACAACAACTTCAATAACCACACCAAAACAAAGAAATCGACAAAAACTGATAAAAGGTTTTATAGAGTTCTTACAATTTCAATTTTAAAAAACCTACAAACATTCAATTGTATTCACTTTCAGAACATTAAATAAACAGGAATCCACCCAAACGCAGATAGCACAAAATAAAAATGAAAATTATAGTGTCATCACTATTGTTCAATATAGTATTGGAAGTCCGGGCTATAGCAAGTAGAAATATATTCAAGAACATGAATAAATAGACACTAATACTAGAGACATTAAAATATCCCGATTAGAAACACATTCAGAGTCATTTTTTTCAGATAACATTACACTGTACCTAGAAAACAAGAGTCTACAAAGAAGCTCCAAGAAATAATAGGTTTGTCCATTAGAGTTGCAGGCTAAAAAATTAGTGCACAGAAACGCAGGACTTTTCTCTATGCAAATAATTAAAATAGAAGAGAGAAATTTAAAAAGCAGTACCATTTATAGTTATGTCCCATAAAACCTGTACCTGGATATTAGCTTAAATAAAGAAGTGAATGTTTTATACAAAATATAAATCACTGCTCACAGAAATAAAAATGAACCCAAGGAAATAGAACACATTGACCTGCCCATGGAATGGGAAGATCAATATTATCAAAGTGACAATCTCTCCCAAAGTTCTATTCAGATTAAATGTACACCCTATAAAAATACTGATTACACTTTTTAAAGACATAAATCAAATGCTATTAAAATTTATATGGAGTAATAAAACCTCAAAATAGACAAATCCATCATTGGGAGAAAGCTATAGTAGTAAAAACTGTGTGGTACTAGAATAAGGACAGAATATCAGATTAATTGAATAAAAAAGAGAATCCTCAAACAGGAAAAATTGGTTAGTTGCATATCAAAAAATAATGTTGTATGATCTCCATCATTTAGAACACAGATAATAAATGTGTGAAAATATTTAATCTTATTAGAAAAGCAAAATTTGAGAGATTCTACTTCTATGTCTGAATCTGGTAAAAATGAGCTCTGAGTAATAAATAAATAAAGTCAGACATCTTTTATTAAAAAAAAAAGAAAAGCAAAATTTCACAGTAAAAATAAAATAAGATTTTACAAGGGTTACCTGAGTTGCTTTGGGTATAGATGAATTTTTCTGTTCAGTCTCATGCAATTAGTAAGAAGATAGTGTGACTAATTTTGTAGTCAGTATGCATATATATTGTAAATTTCACCTCTAGTTTGAGGTTGTTTCCTGTTATTATTTTAGAACAATTGGATTTTTCTTTTTTTCTTTTTTTTTTTTTTTGGTTTTTTTTTGGGGGGGTCACACCCGGCAGTGTTCAGGGGTTACTCCTGGCTCCATGCTCAGAAATTGCTCCTGGCAGGCACGGGGGACCATATGGGGCACTGGGATTCGAACTGATGACCTTTTGCATGAAAGGCAAACGCCTTATCTCCATGCTATTTCCCGGGCCCCAATTGAATTTTTCTACTCTGAGTTAATCTTAAGGCTGAAATAACCTCTCTTTTAAAATATCATTGATTCTACAGTCACTGACTTAAAATGTTCACTTATTGGTGGTGGTGGGAATGTTGCACTGGTGAAGGGGGTGTTCTTCACATGACTGTAATCATACAACTATAATCATATTTGTAATCAAGGTGTTTAAATAAAGATAACTTAAAAATGTTCACTTATTGTATACATTATGTGAGTAGTTTTCGTTTTCTCTGCTCTACTGATTAAAATGTTACTTTTAGAGGTAAATTAGAACTATCAGATGCAGATGCTCAAATAATTTATTTGCGGTTTTATTTCAGAGTAGAGTTTCTTTTACTTAAATATAAATGTAGATTTTAAGATCTA
The DNA here is from genome assembly GCA_004027635.1 of Crocidura indochinensis. NCBI lineage: Eukaryota > Metazoa > Chordata > Mammalia > Eulipotyphla > Soricidae > Crocidura > Crocidura indochinensis. Next base: position 2,723 of record PVKC010024786.1, on the reverse strand, counting down.
AGAATCTATATAAACCCAGCATATAAATGACTGGGTTTATGAGACGACCCCTATTTTCCAGTTAAAAAATAGGTTTTAGTCTATATTTGTCATATAAGTCTATGCCTCTTTTAAAGCACACCAACTGGAAATTAAAAAATGTAAGAGAAAAGAGTAGAACCTTCAAAGGTTAAAAATATATGTTTCATAAAGCTAGACTTTGAGTATAAACAATTATTTTACATTTTTCATTTGTAGTGAGTGACTACGATTTTTTAATTGTGATCTATCTACATTAAGAGCAGGGAGAGGGGGCTCCTCCAAGAGCAGCTGGCTGGTGTGCAGTGATTAATAGGACCACTAGAGGGAGACAGTTGCATTTTCCCTTCTTTATTTCATTAACTGACACTGATATATAGTCATCAATGTTCACAAAAATTTTCCATTTCTGATTTGGGAAAGTTTTCAACATCAAACATTATGAATATGTATTTAAAAAAAACTCTTCTCGGATAAAAAAAAAACAGCATACACTAGGTGGCTGGAGAGATAGTACAGTGGGTAGGACATTTTCCTTGAATGCAGCCAACCTAAGTTCAATTCCTAAAACACCATAAAGCCCCTTACCCAGGCCAGGAGTGATCTTTGAGCACAGAGCCAATAGTAAGCCCTGTTCACCTCTGGGTATGCCCCTCAAACTCAAAACCTTCCCTCTAATAAACCAACGTTTCTCAAGAAAGATAATTAAGCCTTAATTATAATAATCAAATAGATAAAACATGCTTCATCCGCTCTCCATTGCCATTTCCCAAGACTATTCTTATTTCATTTAAAAAGTTATAATGGGGTGGGGTTGACTGCGAAGAACTGTGAGTCCTGTCTTTTCTTTATGTTTATTTGTTCCCCTGTCATCTGGACCTCCTGGGATTGGGCCAAATCGGCTCCAAAAAAACCTCACTCTCCCAGAGGTTCATTCTAGGGAGGGGTCGCCCAGGAACACCTCATCAAAGTGAAACCGGCAAAAGGTGAGTACATTGCAAAAGCAAGGTCCCCTGTTTGTGACATCAGGCTGGGAATTTCTGAGAATCCACGCCTACCTAGTGGGACTGACTGCGAAGAACTGTGAGTCCTGTCTTTTCTTTGTGTTTATTTGTTCTCCTGTCATCCAGACCTCAAGGGAGTGAGCCAAATCGGCTCCAAAAATAAACTCGCTCTCCCAGAGGTCCATTCTAGGGCGGGATCGCCAGGAACACCTCATCAAAGTGAAACCGGTAAGAAGCAAGTACTTTGCAAAAGCAAGGTCCCCTGTTTGTGATGTCAGGCTGGGAATTTCTGCGAATCCAGGCCAGCCTAGTGGGTCTGACTGCGAAGAACTGTGAGTACTGTCTTTTCTTTGTGTTTATTTGTCCTCTCCTGTCGTCCAGGCCTCATGGGAGTGGGCTGAAAAGAGGATGCAGAAGATCACGGCTGCTCTGCTTCACTATGTGGCCATATGCTCTTTCTAAAGAAAGAACATCATCGCAACAAGAAAAGAAAAAATCACGCTAGAGACTGTGCTGGATCACTGAAGCCCAGCATTTCTCTCTGAACAGTCTTCTCTGCTGTGTGCCTAGGCCCAAGATTTGATCCTTTGAGAGGCCTAATCCTTGGAGGACTCCAATCCCTTGAAGGCAAATCGACACAGCTGGACAGGGCGGAACCAGAGGAGAGTGGCTGCACACATCATTTAGCCAATGAATACCACCGCAACACATAGAAATACACACAATACTAGTGTGACAATGGGGGAAACGACACAGGCCAGCATCAGACATAGAGAAGGAAGATGACAATTGTGATGACCAGATACTGACCAACGAACTAATCAATCTCTCAGATAAAGACTTTAGAAAAGCAATATGGAAGATGCTGAAAGAACTCAAAGAAACCATGGACCAAGTTGAACATAACACTAATAAGAACCAAAAAATATGATGACAGAAATCACTAAACTCCAAACTGAAATAACTAGTCAACTAACAGACCTGAAACACTCAGTAAATGAATTGAATGGTATAATTGATGATCTCAACACCAGGGTAGAAGAAGCTGAGAATAGAATTGGTGCTGTGGAAGATGAGAAAATAACAACTCCATACAGTGGGAGAGGTTGGAAAAAAAACTTAAAAAAAAAAACGAACAGACAATGGAAAAAATAGACAAAGAATGGGAACAGATGAAAATAGAAGTCTATGATAAGATCAACAGAAATAACTTAAGAATCATTGGAGTCCCAGAGACACAGGAAGAAAATTTCCAGGAAGAATCAATGGTCAAGAACATCATTAAAGAGAAACTTCCAGAACTAAAGAATATATGTGATCAAATCTTGCATGCCCGAAGAGTACCAATCAAAAAAAAACCCAGAAAAAATACCCCAGGACACATCCTAGTCACAATGATGAAAACCACAGATAGAGACATAATTCTGCAAACAACAGGATCAAAAAAGAAATTACATACAAGGAGCATCCTTGAGATATACAGCAGACTTGTCACCTGAAGCACTCAAGGCCAGAAAGCAGTGGTGGGATATTGATTGTGACAAGACTGAATGAAATGAATGTTTCACCTAGAATACTCTACCCAGCAAACTCACTTTCCGGTTGGACAGAAGAATACATGGTTTCACAGACAAAAAACAACTCAGAAACTTTACAGACTCAAACCCACGCTTAAGAGAAAAACTGAAAGACCTAATTTAA
>PVKC010024785.1:0-16745 GCA_004027635.1 Crocidura indochinensis | reverse complement strand
GGCACAGGGGACCATATGGGACACCGGGATTCGAACCGATGACCTTTTGCATGAAGGCAAACGCCTTACCTCCATGCTATCTCCCGGGCCCCAGTATTTTCCATTTTAATGTGCCCATGCAAACAAGGAATAATGCCAACTAGTGTTATCAGTGCATAAGTGGGCCGCCAGAGCAAGTCCAACAATCCCCGTGACCTAGTTCAAACATAAGCATTAAACTGAGGGACTCTTTCACCAGGATTCCTTATTGAACAGTTCACAAAGAGAAAAAAAGATAAAAAGTGGGGAAAATAAACAATCTAACTTAAGACAGTGAACACAATAGACACCGTTTAAGAAAATTTGTGTGTTCCCATCTCTATAAGAATGTGTTTGTGGGGCCGGGCAGTGGCGCTGGAGGTAAAGGTGCCTGCCTTACCGCGCTAGCCTTGGACGGACCGCGATTCGATCCCCCGTGCCCCATATGGTCCCCCAAGCCAGGAGCAACTTCTGAGCGCATCACCAGGAGTAACCCCTGAGCGTCACTGGGTGTGGCCCAAAAACCAAAAAAAAAAAAAAAAAAGAATGTGTTTGTATATAATTTCCCATTTTAATGTGCCTATGCAAAGGAAGAACAGTATCACATGGCGAGATTGGAGCCTATGGGGATGCTAGAACAAGTCCAACAATCCAATTGACTTGATTCTTATATAAACGTTAAATGGCGGAACACTTCTACAAACTTCCTTATTTAACAAATTACAAAGGGAAGGAAAGATAGAGTGGGACTCTTTCACCAAAATACCTTAGTTGAACAGTTCACAAAGAGGAAAAAAGATAGAAAGTGGGGAAAATAAACAGTCTAACATAAGACAGTGGACTCAATTGTCACTGTTTATGGGAATTAATCAAAAACCTAGTATGGTATCAACCACAGTTACAAAATGAGAAAAGGAAGAGGCCAAGAGGCCACTGGGAGTAAACAAGTAGGTAAAGAATATTGGCCTCTTCCCAGCCTGAGAGTCCATCCTCTCATTTTTATTTTGAAAATATATGGTACCCCAACCTGAACTGGTCTCTTCCTAAACTGAGTCTATCCTCCCATTTTTATTTCAAATAAATATGGTACTAGCGCCCCCGTGCAGTTTTTCAAATAGAGACCAATGAGAGAAAAAAAATACCAGTGGTTGTCCTGACATACACCAGTGCTGCATCGGCCCGCCATCCACCCCATATGTTCTCCCCACCCCCCACTTAGTGTCGGGAGAGAAAAGGGGAAAGCTTGAAGACCAAGATAGAGTCCACCTGGGCCGGCAACCAGGGAAGGCCTGGAGTGGGGGTGGGGAATAGGGGAACGGCTGAAGGCCTACCAAGCCTCGCAGCACCCCCCAAGCTAGGGAAAATGCGTCCGGTATAGGGTGTCCACTAACCCCATACCTGGGAAGAGCAGGCCTCCACCAGGATCAAAACGCCAGAAGCCAACTATCTGCCCGGCCCCTCCCTGTGCTCCTCCTCTCTAGATTAGGGAAGTGGGGGAAGCCTGGAGACCCCTAATAGAGTCCACCCAGAACCCACGGCAGGCCACCCGAGGTGGCACTCAGGCCAGGCCTAGAGTCCAGGGGGAAATGGGGGAACGGCTGGAGGCCTGCCAAGCCTGGCAAGTGTGCTGAAAATTTTTACTGTAAATTTCATTTGGTATTAAAGACTTTGAGAAAGTGAAAATTAGTGCCAGCAAGAAACCGTATCCCTTTCTCCATTTATAGTCTTTTTTTTTTTTTTTTTTGTGGTTTTTGGGTCACACCCGGCAGTGCTCAGGGGTTACTCCTGGCTCCATGCTCAGAAATTGCTCCAGACAGGCACGGGGGACCATATGGGACACCAGGATTCGAACCGATGACCTTTTGCATGAAAGGCAAATGCCTTACCTCCATGCTATCTCCCGGGCCCCTATAGTCTTTTGTTTTAAATTGGAAGGAGGATGCCCTGTTGATCATTTTTGTCCTAAATGAGTCAGTAACTTGCCCTTTAAGTCTAGATATTTTTAAATTCTAGGGTTTATATTTTATTAATGCATTTTAATATTAAATATAAGATGATGGGAATTCTGGGATCATGGTAAATAGAAGCAGACACTCATTGTGGCTGTGCTGAAATGATTTACTCAAAAAAACCCCTACCATTGATAGTATTGTAAACCAAGTTACCTAAAGTAGAACAAAATTTAAAAAATTTATAGAAGAGGCTTAAAAACATAAGATGAGTACTATTCTCATACTATTTTTTTCTTAAATCCTACAAATGAGTGCAGTCATTCTCTGTCCCTCTTCCTCTATTTCACTCAATATGATATTCCCCACATCTAACCAGGTATAAGCAAATTTCATGCCTTCATTTTTCCCTCTTGACTGCTTAGTATTCTGTGGTATCGATGTACTATCATTTCTTTATCCATCCATCTGTTCTTGGCAGGAGTCCATTGTAGGAAGCTTTTCACAAAGATAAGGGGAGAGACCAGAGAGACATTACAGTAGATAATATGCTGCCAACTAGGTTCAATTCCCAGCATTCTATATGGTTTCCCAAGCCTGCCAGGAGTAATTCCTGAATGCAGAGCACCAGTAATTTTATACATCTGAGCATGGCTGGATGTGACCCCAAAAGAAAAGAAAACAAAGAGACAAAGAGAAGGAACCATTATGACAATAATAGTTGAAAATGATTAATCTGGACAAGAACTGGGTATTGCAAGGAGATACAATGATATACATGATATCTTTGCAAACCATGATGCCTAAAGGGCAAAAAAAAAAAAAAAAGTGGGGCCTTGGGGGAGAGAGAGAAGAAAGAAGAGGGGAGAGAGCAACAGTAGTAATGTGTCTACTGGGCTGGCATGGTATCAGCATAGCAGGTAGGCCATTTGCCTTGCACACCACTGACCTGGGTTTGATCCCTAGCATCTCATATGATTCCCAAGCCTGCCAGGAGTAATTTCTGAATATAAAGCTGGGAATAAACCATGAGTACTGCTGCATGTGGCATGAAAAACAAAAGAAAAAAGAGAGAGTAAAATGCCTGGGGTATCGAGGGCATCGTGACAGAAGGGAAACTGGGGATACTGGTGTTGGGAAATGTACATTGGTAAAAGAATGGGTATTAGAACACTGCATGAAACTCAATAAAAGTTTAAAATAAAAAGAACATAAGATGTTTAAGCTATATAATATACTTCACAATGGACATGAAAAATATAAAATAAAAAACAAAGGCAGTAGTTTATCAGCCTAATGTTACATTAAGAATTCTAATTTCTGGGGCTGGAGAGATAGCACAGTGGTAGGGCGTTTGCCTTGCACACAGCCGATCCAGGACAGACATTGGTTTGAATCCCGGCATCCCATATGGTCCCCTGAGCCTGCCAGGAGTACAGAGCCAGGAGTAACCTTTGAACGCCACTGGGTGTGACCCAAAAACCAAAAAAAAAAAAAAAAAAAAAAAAATCTAATTTCTGAAAGGCAGTGGAGCTCTACTAATAAGCTCCAATAGAAAATGATAACTACTCATTTTTCCTTGTAGAATGTTCTGGCTGATAACTCTGGGGCCTTCTTGGAATGGGGGGGTGGGGTTGGGTTGGGAAGATTCTCCTTTCTTCCGGAAGACTCTGCAGCCCACAGTCATATATGAAACCATCTAACATAAATGGCCCAGCTCCATAGCTTAGCATTAAATTGCCAAGCCACCAGATTTGTTCAAGATCTATAGATCCTGAACTGTGTAGCTGCTCAACACCTTAAAATTTTATGGTAGTGTTAGTCCATTATGATCACAGTCAATCTGATGGGAAGGTTTCATAGAAGACCACTAAGCTTAGTGAGCCTAAACTTCCTGAACACAGAAAGCTCAACTAGCACCACATTCTAATGGAACCTTATGTAGTAACTTAGTAACACCACTGAGATATGATAACTATTACAAATTGACCCTCAGTGATCTAAGTCTTGATAATTGTTTGCCTTTGAGTTGTAGCAAACAATATGAAGTATGTTAGTTTGTGCCTGCAAGGGGCACTAAGGTGGGGTGGGTAAAAAACTCTGGGGATACTGGTAGAGGAAGTCACACTGGTAGAGGGAGTCACATTGGTGGTAGGATTAGTAGTGAAACATTTAATGCCTGAAACAACTATATTATGAGCAATTTGATAAATCATGGTGTTATAGTAATAATAATTTTTTGGGGGTGGGACTACCCAGGAGTGTTCAGGAGTGACTCCTGGCTTTGAGCTCAGAAATTACTCCTTGCAGGCTCTGGGGACCATATAGGATACTGGGTATTGAACCCAGGTTAGCTTCGTACAAGGCAAATGCCTTCCCTGTTGTTCTGTTGCTCCAGCCGCTATAATAACAATTAAAACTTATTTTATAACTTAGTAATTTTTTATTATTAAAAATTTTAATTTAGGGGCCCGGGAGATAGCATGGAGGTAAGGTGTTTGCCTTTCATGCAAAAGGCCATCGGTTCGAATCCCGGTGCCCCATATTGTCCCCTGTGCCTGCCAGGAGCAATTTCTGAGCATGGAGCCAGGAGTAACCCCTGAGCACTGCCGGGTGTGACCTAAAAACCAAAGGAAAAAAAAATTTAATTTAAATTTAATTTAAAATAAAAATTTAAATTTACTATTTACATTTTTACTAATTACTAATGTAATTAGTAATTAAAAATTTCAGGTTTATTTTTTTGGGAAGTGAGAATGGGATCCAGCAGTGTTTGGGATTGCTCCTAAATCCCAAGAATGTACTCTTAGGACTATTTGCTGCCAGGACACCCATCCTTGGTTCCCATACATAAAGCATGTGCTTCTTTACATCATTTCTCTGGCCTACAAAGATTTTCTATTATTGCAAGACTGGCTGTTCTTCTTAAAACAATCTAAATTTAATGAATTTTTTTGAAACATTGTGAAATCACTTTTGGAACATCCATAAAACATTTTTAGAAATTCCTGTAACTGCCTATTAAAAGTTCATTAGATTTGTTGTTCCTTTCCTTTTCCTCTAGACTATGCTAGTATGTAGAAAGGAAAAGCTATTCAATTATTGGCATGGAATTTCCTCTGAATTTTTTGTGATGGAGGAGAGATAGGTTCTTTGTAGATAAACAAAATAACTCATTTTTTAATAACTCATTTTTTTCTTTGCCTGCATGTGAAGACATTGAGCTTATTTCACTAAAATCAACTCTATTGTATGCTTTAGTTTGAATGGAGAAAGATGATTTTTTTTAGCATTTGTTTTGTTAAAATGTATATATAATTTTAGGTGAAAGCTATCCAAAATTAAAGGAATCTGGTTGAACTGGAAAGTTTAGCTACTCTACACAAAAAGTAAATAGAAATAATAGTTTTAAAATATCTAGGTAAATGCTTAACTTGGCTAAAGATAGTATGATGAACATAAAATACAGGTAATTGTTGCTATTGTTGTTGATAGGCTTTTGTCTACTATGAATTTAAATAAATCAACAACATATAACAAAACCGATTTTACATAAGCTATTGATAGAAGCAAAAGTTAAGTTCCTGTGCCATGTTTCTGGTCATTAAAACTTCACCAAGCTTCTAACTCAGAACAACGCTTAATATTAACCAAGAGTTTGTTTTCCTTTCATTCACTCTTAACTTCTGTACAGGTTTGTGGTGTTAGTGGCCAAATCCTGTTTCAGATTTTGGGGCATAAGACCCAGTCTTTGATAAGATGTCTTTTCATTTTAGGGTGTTCTGACACATCCACCACTCACTCAGACTGAGACTATGTAGATGCACCAGAGAATCTCATAGGCACTTCTGTGAAATAGAGCAGAAATGAGAGGATCCAAAGCAAGTTCACACAGTGACTGCCATTCAGAATGAGTTTCTTTTTCTTTTTTTCTTCGGTTTAGTTTTGGATTGTACCGAGTGATGCTCAGCATGTACTCCTGCCTTTGTGCTCAGGGATCACTTCTGGTGGGTGATACCCAGGATCAAACCCAGGTCTGTGGGTCAGCCACATGCAAGTCAAGCTCCTTATCCACTGTATTATCACTCCAACCAATGAGGTTATTTTGTTCCTTACCAGTATTTTAACAAAACTTGAAGGAAACATTTGAAGACCTGTTGTACGTAAGGAAGAATAATGAAGTTAAATAAAAAACTGAAGCATTCTTGTCTTTCAGATAAATTTCGTCTTGTTTCCATTCTTGTTTCCACTGCAAATAAACCAGACTAGGATGTGTGTATGCATGTGTGTGTGTGTTTATATTTTGCATATTTACATTAAATCCCTTTTTCCTTTTGTTCCCCTTCGTTGAGATGGTTGCTGATGATGTTGTGATGACAGATGCCATGTACTGTAGTGCTCACAGATTCTTAGCTGTGGTTCTAGTAAATTTTCTTTTTGTTTGTTTGTTTTGGATCACACCAGCAGTGCTCAGGGGTCTCTTTTGGCTCTACGTTCAGAAATCGTTCCTGGCAGGCTCGGGGGACCATATGGGATGCTGGGATTTGAACCACCATCCTTCTGCATGCATGGCAAACGCATTACCTCCATGCTGTCTCTCTGACCCCCAGTAAATTTTCTTGTGGGAAGGGCACACTGTTCATTGAGACTCACAGTTAATGACTGTAGTGCTCTTTGGGTATCAACTGTGGTGCTCACACAAATACTTCATACTTTAAAAGCTTGTGCCCTGTCACTGAGCCACATCCTAGTTCCTCCGCTCTTAGGGGTACTCCTGGCTCCATGCTCAAAAATCGCTCCTGGTGGGCACGGGGAGACCATATGGGATGCCGGGATTTGAACCATTGTCTGTCCTGAATCAGTTGTGTGCAAGGCAAACACCTTACTGCTGTGCTGTCTCTCTGGCCCTGTTTTTATAGTTCTTAAACAACTTTGCCTATGACTTTCTCTGCCTGAAAATTAATTTGTTTTCTTCTGTCTTCTTGTCTTGATTGTCTACTCATATGTTATCTCAGCAAGCTCCACCTGGTTGCCCAGTCTGAAGTAGCCTTTCTTCATCACTTCAGATTGTTGTTGTTTGTATGTCATACTTGTTAGTCCCCAGAGCTGCTCCTCAGTCTGTATCTAGATACTTTTATCAGTTCTTGGAGGATCTGCTGTGCTGGAGATTGAACCAGGGCTCTACATGTGAAGCATTAGCTCCAACTCTGGGCCATCTCTACACCCATATTAGCCTTTTAGTTTCTTTTATCATTTATTTTCAGTTTTTTTCACATTATTATTTTAAAATTTTATTTGATTGAAACCATTGTGATTTGCAAAGTCCTTCATAGTTGGGTTTTATACATACCGGAAATAGGGCCATCCTCACACCAGTATTCACTTCCCTCCACCATTGATCCCCAAATGCATCCCAAACACCCATCTTCCCCCCAGCTTGCCAGTATAACAGGCCCATTTTTAAGTTTAGATTGTTAAAGTTTGGGTCTCTCGATTCCATTGTTGTTGACTTTGGCTTAGATATTTATTTCTGTGCTTTTTTAACATTACTATTGCACTGAGACCTCTAGGCTCCTGGGCCACCCCCCCCCCCATCCTTTCATATTTGTGTTTTTCCTCTTCTCTTCGTGTCTTTTTCTTCTTCTTCTCACTATACTCTGGGGCCAGTGGTAGATTTCAGATTTTTTTGAGGGCTCTACATCTGGTGATACTCTGAGGTTCTGCTTGGAGGTCAGTCCTGGCAGTGTTCAGGGGGCCTTATGATCTTGATCTAAACCTGGTCATTCATGTACAAAGCAAAGCATGCCCTCCGTCTTTTACATTCTCTCCTGCCCTGCATTTCTCACTTTTGAAAAGTGCCTTATATACTTATTTAGCTATTTGTTTGCAGATTGTTTGCTTTCTATAGAAAGCAAAACCTTTTATAGAAAGCCTCTTTATTTTCTATCTTCAGCTTTTAGAACATACCAGAGAAGGAAGGTGGGGGACAGCTGATGAAGGGGCAAAAGCAATTACTGTTTAGCATATATTTGTGTGGGGCATGGTTGTAGGTGCTCAGGTATTATCTATTCCCTGGCAGGCTCAGGGAATAAGATGGGGCTCAAATTCTGGTTGACCTCATACAAGGCAAATGCCTTATCCATTGTTCATATCTGTCCCCTTAGGATTTGTTCCCACCCCCTTTCCATCACCCCCTTTTCTCACCCCTAAAGGACTACCTGACTAGGTACTAGGGGATCATTCATGATGTTTCTTGGGAGACCATGCAGTATCAGGGATCAACCCTGCTCTCTTCCATGCAGCTCATATGCTCCAACTCTTTGACCCATCTCCCTTGCCCCTACATTCTTTTTTTTAACCTGTAATAATTCCTCATTTAGCTTTATAAGAGAATAGCTGAACATATTAGATGTAGCACCATCAAAGTGAGTTAGTGATCCTTTATCCAAAGGCGACAGAGTGCTCATCAGTTTCCTGGTGTTCCGGATTAATAAGAAACACTCATTTTAGAAAACTTTGGTTTATAATTTGGGAAGAGGGAACTTAGGCCACACCTGCCAATGTACACAGACTTCCTCTTAGCTCTGGGCTCAGGGATTACTCATGGTAGTTCTTAGGAATTAAACTGGGGTTGGCCACATGCAAGGCAAGTGCCTTTAACAACTGCACAATCTCTCCAGTTCAATTGAATAGTTTAAAAATTCTGTAATTCTGTCTTGTAGTGCTCATGTAATGGTTCTTTTTTTTTTGGTTTTTGGGTCACACCTGGCAATGCTCAGGGATTACTCCTGACTCTATGCTCAGAAATTGCCCCTGGCAGGCACGGGGGACCATATGGGATGCCGGGATTTGAACCACTGTCCTTTTGCATGGAAGGCAAATGCCTTATCTCCATGCTATCTCTCCAACCCCCTGTAATGATTCTTTATAGCAAAAGTTTGATTGATTAATATATTTACCCAATCCCTAAATAACTATATTGCTTTTATTCATTCATTCATTTATTTTTTTGATTACATCCAGCGGTGCTCAGGGGTCACTTCTGGCTCTATGCTTAGAAATCACTCCTGGAGGCCGGCGAGGTGGCGTTAGACGTAAGGTGTCTGCCTTGCAAGCACTAGCCAAAGAAGGACTGTGGTTCGATCCCCCAGCATCCCATATGATCCCCCTCAAGCCAGGGGTGATTTCTGAGCTCTTAGCCAGGAGTAACCCCCCGAGCATCAAACGCGTGTGGCCTGAAAACAAAAACAAAACAAAACAAACAAAAAAAGAAATCATTCCTGGCAGGCTCCAGGGATTATATGGGTATATGGGATGCCGGGAATCCAACCACTGCCTGTCCTGGATCTGTCATGTGCAAGGCAAACACCCTACACAGTGAATGTGGCAATTAAGCATGGCATTTTAAATTCGTTTTTTGATCATACCTCAAGGTGTTAGGGATTATTCTTGGCTCATTGTTTTGGGATCACTTTTGGAGGTGCTCAGAAGACCCATAGTGTAGGACTCTTAAAACAGTACTCCCACATGCAAAGCAAAACCTTTTTTGGCTTTGTTTTTGGGTCATATCTGTCAGTGCTCAGGGCTTAGTCCTGGCTCTGTGCTCAGGAATCCTTGGTAGGGTATGGGGGATTGTTTGGTATCAGGGATCCAATCGGATTGGCCACATGTAAGGCAAGTGCCTTAATATATATATTATCCCTACAGTACTTTTTTTTTTTTTTTTTTTTTTTTTTTTGGTTTTGCGGTCACACCCGGCAGCGCTCAGGGGTTACTCCTGACTCTACACTCATAAATCGCTCCAGGCAGACTCAGGGACCATATGGAATGCCGGGATTCAAACCATCGTCTCCTTCTGCACACAAAGCAAATGCCCTACCTCCATGCTATCTCTCCAGCCCCTCTAAAGTACATTTTAAACTCATTTGAAAATGATAAAAACACATACATTTTTAAAGTCATTTTTTTATTTTAAAGTCATTTTACCTCCATTCAAATCCTAGTATTTTCATTTATCTTGCTTAAACTTAACTTTGGGCAGATATTTTTGTTTTTTTTTGTTTTTGGGCCACAACCTGCGGTGCTCAGGGGTTACTCCTGGCTATCTGCTCAGAAATAGCTCCTGGCAGGCACGGGGGACCAAATATGGGATGTCAGGATTCGAACCAACCACCTTAGGTCCTGGATCAGCTGCGTGCAAGGCAAATGCTGCTGTGCTATATCTCTGGCCCCTAGATTTTTGTTTTTAAGTGTCAGTTTCCAGTTATTTCATATGTGAAATGGATATATAGATTATTGGACAATTAGTGATTAAGCCATGTAAAAGAACTCAACGTGTTACCTAATAGTAAGCAATCAATGTATAATGCATGTTATATTTTAGGACTTTATATGTGCTTGATACATTTTGTGTACTATTAATTTTTTGAGGGGGGGGGACCTTTCCCTTGGAGTTGCTCAGGGTTTACTCCTGGCTCTCTGCTCAGAAATCGCTCCTGACTCAGGGGACCATATGGGATGCCGGGGGGTCAGCCCCGTGCATGGCAAATGCCCTACTTCTGTGCTACTACTTTGGTCCCAGTATTAAATTTTTAGTGTTACTTTGCTCAGACATCTTTCCTAGAATTACTAGCAAACAATATCTTCTCAAGAATCACAATATAAATTCAATTTTTTTTGGTTTTCGGGCCACACCCGTTTGATACTCAGGGGTTACTCCTGGCTAAGCACTCAGAAATTGCCTCTGGCTTGGGGACCATATGGGACACCCGGGGGGGCGGGGGGGGGGAGAACCTCAGTCCTTCCTTGGCTAGTGCTTGCAAGGCAGACACCTTACCTCTAGCGCCACCTCTTGGGCCCCCAATTTTTGTTATTTTTAACCTCTAAGGTTCTGCCACTAGATGGTGACATTTAATTGTTTAGTTAAGTGGTTCTTTGTGTGTATTAATTTGTTGTTTCTGAAGGAGCAATGTATTTAGAATTTACAATGAATTTTGTCTCTTATCTTGCAAAAATTACCCAGGCTGTGAATTTTAAGGTGATCTGGATATGTGTGTGTGTGTGTGTGTGTGTGTGTGTGTCACATTTTAAGAAAGATATATTTAAAGACTTTGATTTTGCTTTTGTCTCCTAGTCCATGGGGGAAAAATACATATAGTCAGTATAAGTTACCTTTTATTCTCACCATAGTACATCTCAGTTTATTAATACTCAGACCTTCTTTCATTCTCTTGTAAGGGAGTTTTCCCCCCTTTTTTACATCCCATAACTATCCCTGTACTTTTCATACCCCAGCCTATCTTGATTTTATCAGAATGTTGTTCCTAAAACCCTCTTTTATGTTTTGGTGGGAGAGTCAACACCAGTTAAATTTTTGCTCCAAATTATCTACTCTTAAAGAGATTATCAGTGTTTAATAGAATAATTCTGAGATACTAAATAAACATCCAGTTAGATACTAATTAAGCACCAAACAGTGTTGAAAGACTTAAAAGTCTCAAATTTAGGACTGAAACTTTAAGTACAGCAGGTAAGGTGTTTGCCTTGCTGTGGCTAATTTGGGTTCCATTCCAGCATACTTGTGGTCCCCTAAACCTTCCAGAAGTGACTACTGAGTCCAGAGCTAACCATCCTCTAGCTCCCTCTGTTAAGTACACTCCCTACTGTGCTTATAACCATGAAAGCCCAGGAGCTGTTTCTTTTGTCCTAGACCCAAAAGTTCCTGTGGATGGCGCTAACTGCAAGGGAAGGCCATCACACCTGGACACTGGCCGAATTAGAGCTCAGGACACTCTATTGGGACTGGGTCATGTAACAGAAATTTAAAACTTGGTGGGGTAGACTTGGGTTTGAGAAATATTATGGGAGGGAGCCTATCACAATTTTCCTCTTTCCTCTTATTCAATTAATCCAAGACATAGAAATTTGGTATTGTTTTTCTAAAGAAGTTATGCAAGATTAGTAGTGGTCTGTGAATGGTCTTGATGTATTTTAGTACCAGGTGATACTCAGGACACTAGATTCCTGGGCCACTGGTTTAATGTGAGAACCAGAGGAAGCAGGGCTTTGCAGATTATCTAGGACATTGTGGCTCCCCCAGGGACTTTAAAGATCACATCTAGAAGTTTTGGGAGACCTCCAGGACTGTACCAAGTGATGCTGAAGGCCAGTGACCGAATGGGGTCAGTTGCATGCAAGGCAAGTGCCTGTGTATGTTTTGAAGCTGATACCAAGTTGTATATACATTGTCTTCTCTTTTTCTCCTGCTTGTCCCCTTCTTTTCCTCATCACTCTGCTTTTCTGGGATCTTTTATAGTGAAAAGTTAGCAAGTAAGCAGGCTGAAACAATGGGTAGGGAGGGCACTTGCCTTGCATGAGGTTGACCTGAATTCCACCCCAGCATCCCACATCTGGTTCCCTGAGCACTGCCAAAAGTAATTCCTTCGTGCAGAGCCAGAAGTAACCCCTTAGCATCGCTGGGTGTGGCCCCCCTAAACAAAATATAACAAAACAAGTAAGCATTTGTTTCAGGCTCTTTCTCTTTGGTTATACATATGAAGACATCATCCTGAATTTTTCTGTTTTCTCATTTGTATACAAATTGGATTGACCTAACTTATTCTAAATCTCTTTATTTTGTTTCCTTCCCTTTTTCATTCATTACTGTCATTCTTATATAGTCTTTAATATAAATTGTTCTAGTTGACTCCTAACTGGACCTTTCTTGTCTTTTTTTTTTTTTTTTTGGATCACATATGGCTGTACTCCAGGGGACCACACACTGTGTCAGGAATTGAACGAGGGTTGTTTGTGTGTAAGGCAAGCACCTTAAATCACTTTATTTAGAATACTATCTCCTTGGCATTATTCTCATCCTTATCTTTCTATGGTGCATTTCTGTTTTGGACCTGACTCATTTTTTAAAAAATTATTATCTTTATTTAAGCACCATGATTGCAAACATGTTTGTAGTTGGGTTTTAGTTATTAAAAAAAAAGAATACCCCCTTTCATCAGTGCAGCATTCCCACCACCGATACCCCCCAACTCCTTCCTTCCCCATCTCTTGCCTATATTCAAGACAGGCATTCTATTTTCTCACTCTGTACCATTGTCAGATAGTTGTCAGTGTACTTATTTCTTTAACTGAACTCACTGCTCTTTGTGGTAAGCTTCATATTGTGGGCTGGTCCTTCCAATCCTTGTCTCTATTGTCTCTGGGTATCATTACAATAATGTCTTTTATTTTTCTTAAAACCCATAAATGAGGGCCCGGGAGATAGCATGGAGGTAAGGTGTTTGCCTTTCATGCAAAAGGTCATCAGTTCGAATCCCGGTGCCCCATATGGTCCCCCGTGCCTGCCAGGAGCAATTTCTGAGCATGGAGCCAGGAGTAACCTCTGAGCACTGCCGGGTGTGACCCCCCCCCCAAAAAAAAAACCATAAATGAGTGAGACTTTTGTGTCTATCTTTCTCCCTCTGACATATTTCACTCAGCATAATAGTTTCCATGTGCAATAATGTATAGGAAAATTTTATGACTTCATTTTTCTTAATAGCTGTATAGTATTCCATTGTTTATATGTACCACAGTTTCTTTAGCCACTCATCTGTTGTTGGGTTGTTTCCAGATTCTGGCTATTGTAAATAGCGCTGCAATGAATGTAAGTGTGCAGGAGGCATTTTTGTGTTGTGTTGGCATTTTGTGAAGGTGTGTGAAAGCATTTTTTTTTTTTGTTCCTAGAGTATATCTCTAGGACCTGACTCATTTTCTAAAGATACATATTACCTTCTGTCTCTCTATTGCATAGGATTCCCCATATCACATACAATTAAATCCACATCCATAAACACAACCTATTAGTTCCTGTGGGTTCACATCACTTATCTCTCTCTGCTTTCACTTTTATAACCATTTTGGTTTTATTTCCTTGTCCCAGGGGATTGGGTGTTTTGCCCTGTTTGGTTCTTCCCTTTGTTATGGTAAGCTTTCTTTAGGTTTTGATCTGGTTGGCCACTTTTGTCATTCAGATCTCAGTTCAGATGCCTTATTTGATGGACCTTTCCTAATCATACCTTCTGAGTAGCCAACAGATTTAAACCTGGACCATCCCTTATTTATTTTTATGGCGTTTATTATATTTTAACTGTGTGCATTATCTTTCTCTCTTTGTATCCTTCCTCCTGCAGATATTTTAAATATAGTATTTAGAGGGATAGTGTATCCTTTTATCTGTTGATACTGAGAATACCTGGTCCAGAGTAGGTGCTCAATAAACATTTATAAAACAATTAAGTAGATTACTATAGGGCTCATTAAGCTTAAAGCTGTAGTAAAAATAGAACTCAAATTGGGAGCAACGTAGCTAAACACTCTTCCATTTGTATCTGGCATATGAACATGCGATCTGACTTATTTGGCTTGATCACCAGCTGTTCTATATCCCCAGGAGGGCATTGTCTTACCCTACCCTATGCAATCCTTGGAGCTATTCACTTCCTTCCTTATGCTAGTTTGGTGGCATACTGTAAAGGCTGTCTTTAAACTCGCTGGACCAGACTTTGGTCATTTATTAACCATAGTGACTTGAAGCCAAGTTTTTATCTTTCAGTGCTTCCTTGTCAACAACTGAAGTAGGGCTGTGTCTGTTCAGTCTGTTCCAAGCTGAAGTTGAACTAAGATATGGTATAGAAGTTGTAAGAGACCATTGATTAGTTTGGTGCCAAGTTTCCTATGATGCCCAAATGGGAAAACTAAGTATTGCCTCTATTCATGATTATGAGAAGTAGAAAAGAAAACTAAGAAATGAGGGCAGGGATGGAATCAGTAAAGTCATGCCCATCAGTTCTTGCTTCTCTTTAGCAGATAGAAGAATGTTACCTTGGTATTTTAAACCTTTGGTGTCTTGTTGGCAACAAAATATTTCATTTAGCAGTGTCTGCTGGCAGCAGTGACTGTGTTTTCAAAATTATTGATATGTGTTAGGTGCTGTAACTGCATATATCCCTTTGAGCAATCTACCTTCACATGACACTGAGCTTTTAATTTTGCTTATACATGAATAGACATGGGGAGTATTATTACTGAATGAAATGAGTCAGAGGGAGAGGGACAAATATAGAATCATCATACTATATTGTATATAAAAATAAAACAACTAACACAGCCCCATGGTATGAGAATAATACTCAGAGATGATAGAAACGATGGGTGGGTTGTGCAGTTAAGACAGAGAAGGAACTACTATAAAAATAGTTGGAAATGACCACTCTGGACAAGGACTATGAGTTGGAATTAAGTAAAGTGTCATGTATGATAACTCCTTAGTAGCAGTATTGCAAACCACAGTGCTAAAAATGAAAGAGAGAAAGAGAACAAAAAATGTCTTTCATAGAGTCTGGGAGTGGGACTTGGGGCAGCAAGAAAGTAATTGGGTAAACTGGTGGTGGAAAATGAACACTGATGAAGGGGTGGATGGTAGAAATTGAAACTCAGTTAAATTTGAAAAAAGATAAAATGTAAGGGTCAAAAACAGTAATTTCTGGATTTTAAGAAGAATTAAGGATTTTGTTGTAATAATGCCCAGAGACAATACAGATGAGGGCCAGAAGGATCTGCTCACAATATGAAGCTCACCATGAAGAGTGAAGAATGGTGCGTGCAGTTAGGGAAATAACTGCACTAACAACTATCGTGACAGTCTTAATGAGATAAGAGAAGTAGAATGTCTGTCTCGAATACAGGCAGGGGTTGGGAAGGGGGGTGGCGTTGTTGCACTGATGAAAAGGAGTGCTCTATTTATGACTGAAACCCAACAAAAATTATGCTTATAATCATGGTGCTTAAATATTTTATTTATTTTTTTGGGGGGTGGCACACCCATTGACGCTCAGGGGTTACTCCTGTCTATGCTCTCAGAAATTGCTCCTGGCTTTGGGGGACCATATAGGATGCTGGGGGATCAAACTATGGTCAGTCCTAGGTTAGCGCTTGCAAGGCAGATGCCTTACCTCTAGCACCACCACTTCAGTCCCATTAAAAGAGTTTTTATAAAAATCCCCCCAAAACAAAAACCCCAGTAATTTCTAAATTGGCACCAAGCCAAGCTCCTCCCAGTTCTACATCTTCTACATCTCTGGAGTGACACCCCCAAATTCCACACTATCGACAGCCGAGGAGCACAGCAAATTAGATGGGACAGTAGCATAGTAGCCAGCCAAGTTCAGTAAGTGAAAACAATAACAAGGCTCAACCCATGAAAAACTTCTTAAAAGTAGGGGGTTGTCTTATACGCCAGTACACGGCATGCTGAAACTTACTCCAGTTTCAGGGACGAGTAAGCCACATCCCATCCAGCTGTCAGGCATCATCATTCAGTTCTCTGCTTGTCCTGATTAATCTTTCAGGGCAAACAGAGGAACTGAGTTATTGAGTGTTGCATCCCATCCAGCCTCTGGATGTATGCAGTGTATACCAGCCCCCTGGTATGCAGCTTTCTGGTGCTCAATCCTCTGATCAGCTTTTATGGGACACAGGAGGTGCTCTATCTCCCTCAAGCTGTCCTATTAATCACTGCACCCCAGCCAGCTGCTTCTGGAGGAGATCCCTCTCCCTGCTCTCAAAGTAGATCACAATTAAAAAAATCACAGTGGGGGCCGGGCGGTGGCGCTGTAGGTAAGGTGCCTGCGCTAACCTAGGACGGACCGCGGTTCGATTCCCTGGTTCCCCATATGGTCCCCCGTGCCTGCCAGGAGAGACTTCTGAGTGAATAGCCAGGAG
>PVKC010024784.1:0-16740 GCA_004027635.1 Crocidura indochinensis | reverse complement strand
TTTTTTTTTTTTTTTTTTTTTTTTTTTTTTTTTTTTGGTTTTTGGGTCACACCCGGCAGCGCTCAGGGGTTACTCCTGGCTCCATGCTCAGAAATTGCTCCTGGCAGGCACGGGGGACCATATGGGGCACCGGGATTTGAACCGATGACCTTTTGCATGAAAGGCAAACGCCTTACCTCCATGCTATCTCCCGGGCCCCTAATATATTTATATTATATTTATGTTACTGTATTTCAAAGTGTTTGGCAGTTTTAGTTCCAGTATGTTTATGCAAAAGCATTCACTATTACTTATTATCCAGATAATCCAATTTAAGGCTATTTAATACACTGATAAGAACTAACAGATTAAAAAAAAACTGGAAACAACATATATTGGTGATGCTGTAGTTAAAAATATAGGAAACACATCCAATCTCTGTAGGGATTGGTTAATGACTCAATCTCTATTTAAAACAGTCTAAAGCACTTTTTTTATTTTGGGGGGGTCCACACCCGGCAGCTCTCACCCTGGCTCTATGCTCAGAAATCGCCCCTGGCAGGCTCAGGAGTCCATCTGGATGACCTCCTGCATGAAAGGCAAACGCCTTACCTCCATGCTATCTCTTATGGTCCTGAAGCACTTTATTATTAACATTGAGGTTGTAGATCACAAATGAACAAGTAATTTCACTGTAATTTTAAACATTGAGATTGTAGATCACAAATGATTAAGTAATTTAGCTTATCTCTATCATCAACATTCAAAAGCATTTTTTCAAAGGACATAGGTGCACCATTGTTCATTGTAACACTTAATTCATAGCTAACATATTGGATAAACCCAGGTGTTCAACAACATATGAATGGATAATAAAGATTATATGTATATACTGCACAGCTGCAAGGTAAAAAGAAAATCTTGCATTTCATTGCAACTTGGATATAACTAGAAAATATCAATTCAATGAGGGAGGAAGGTCAAACACTAAGTGAATTCACGTATCTGTTTTTTTACAGAATAACATGGCAAGGGAATTTTTAGGTAGAAAAGTCTTTGTTCTAGTTTATAGAAATGAAACCAGTGAATTAAAGAAATGAAGAGGGAGTGTAAGTAGAGATGGGTGGGATGCTGCGAGAACAAATTAAATAGCCCTATGGCACAAAGATGTAAAGACAGATAACTATTCTAAGCATTGAAAGCCAAAACACAATAATTAAACTTAAAATCTATTAAAAAGGAAGGCAATACAAGGGAGGAAACCAAGAGAAAATAGTTGAGATACATTGATATTGATGTTGGGGTTCTTGTTCAAACATATTTTTCTAAAACTCTATAAAGGAAAAATTTTTAAGGCAGGTGTTTAATTATAAAACAAAAAAACAAAATGTACTGAAAGACCAGAAATAATGATTAAGTAAGATGTTTTGCACATTGCTTGTGGGAGGCCTAAATTTGATCTCCAGTACAAACTCTAAGCACTGATATAAGAGTGATTCCTGAGTATTACTAAGTGTTCTCCTAAAGTAAAACATACATAAAATCAAAACATAATAAATTATAAACATATAGAAAATGGAGAATATGCATTTATGTTAGTATATACAATACATATATTCCATCAAGATATTTATTGAATGAATAGCATTTAAACGTGATTCTTTATGAGACACTGATAAAAGTTGAATATTTATCAATCTTTTTGCAGATAGAATATACTTATACTCAGAAATGCATTTGATATTGCTAAAGTGATTGTAACTTTATTAGTAAAATATAATTTATTAATAGAACATGATGTTTTTGATGTAAGGACATGGTTTATATATATTTTGGGGGAGTGATATGGTCCCAATTTGTGGGACAGCTGTTTGTGGAATAATGTGGATGCATCAGCAAACTGAAATTTGGACTCCCTTATGTAATATGAACTTCAAATAGCCCTTAAAGTCTTTCTCTTTTGCTCTGTGTAAAAGTAGTATATCAAAAAAGCGTTTAAATATTTTAATAGAATTGATGGCATGAAAGTGTAGAGTTTAGGACACTTACCTTGACTGCAGCAAGCATGGTTCTATCCCTGGCGTTCCATTTAGTCTCCAAAGTGATTTCTGAGTACAGAACCAAGAATAACTCCTTGAGCAATTCAGTCTGTGATATGAAAACGAAAACAAAACATTTAAATATAATTTTTAATTCATATTAAATATGAATCATAACATTAATAAGAAAATTGAGCACTAAATAATTAAATATTCGAAAATAAAATTGCGAAATATTCTATAATTAAAATAATAAATCATCCTTAACATAAGTCAAAAACAATTCATTATTATTTGCTTAATATGTAAGAATAACTATGAAGTATATCTTATTAATAATAATTGATTAGAATTAATTTTACTTTATAGACTTGATACTTAATTTGTGTACAACCTAACCAATTATATTTATAATAGCTAATACTGCATCATTCATAAATAAGTGTGCAATTTTAACTCAATCCATTTTTCACATAAGGATAAATAATTTATTTGAGAAAATAGTATCAAATTTTTAATTTGTTTCTCTCTGTATAAGTTATCATATTAAAGTACATCATAAAATCTCTAGTTTTATCAGTAGTTTATAATTTAAATGTTATTTTGTGGAATTAACTTTTTATCCAAAAAGCATTAATAATTGATCAATGAGAAAATAATATATTGAATCTTTCTATTATTCATAGAAACATTTTTCAGTATATTAGTTCAGATTATAATTAAATATATATCATATAATTTATAAAGTTTATGTTTCTGTAGCTGCCTCTACTTTTAAATTTAAATATGTATATCTAGCATATTAATTTTATCAGACTTCCATAACATTAACATAGATCGAATACTTTATAAAAAAGTAAAATAATCAGAAGTTTGTTGTCTCTTAGTTCTGGGAGTTTAAGTTAAAATCAAATAGCTTATATATCTATGCCCCATCTGAATTCTGAAGAGGTGTTAAGTTACATTTTGCTAGTTTATGATTACTTGCTGACACTTTTTTATGCTTCTTGGCTTATAGATATAACATCCTAGTATTCTTCACTCAGTATTCCCCTGGTGTCTTTTCATTCTAATTAGTGTGTTTGAAAAATACCTTTCAATTTTAGAGTTATATAAAGCAAAATAATAGTGCGATATCACCTTAATTCTGTGATAATGACCTATATATCAAAAGGACTAGAATCAACAAGTGTTAGAAATGTGTGGGGGAAATATAAGCCCTCAATCAAGAATAATGTAATATTCATTAGTTAAGAGCCTACTGAAAACAGTATATAAATATGGGAAATAAGGAAAGAAGATAATATGGTAATAATATCCCAAAACCATAGAGATAGATTCCAGGAGGACCAGTTCATGACGGGAAGCTTGTCACAAGTTGTGGAGCACTATAATTAGTCTAGAGAAGGGACCACTAAGACAATGAAAGTTGCAACTGATCGTGTAGGGCAAGAACTGTGTGCTGAAAAGAGATAAAGTGATAGGCACAGTATCTCCTCATTAACAATAGTGCAAATCTCAGTGTCTAAGAGAAAAAGGTGGGAGGTTAGTAAAAGGCCTCTGCCTCAGAATTAGGCAAGTGGGGTGTGAGGGACAGAAACTATGGACTTTGTTGGTGGAAAATGTGCCCTGGTAAAGGGTGGAGTACATTGTAAAACTGAAACCCAATCATGAACAACTTTGTAACCATTATGATTAATAAAAGGAGAGAAAAAAGTAAAGATAGAGATACTATAGAACCAGTATATGTTCTATTCGTCATCTAGGCCAGGTTTGCTCAAATGTTTCTGAAAAGCAGCAGTTTAACTCAGGGACATGGCAGAGGATAATAGACATGACCAATGCATCACTGCATTGTTATAGCTATAGTTTTGAAACACCTCTGCTACATGTAAGATTCAAGGAAACAAGCATTAATGATGGTGCTTGGGAAACAGAACTGGGAATAGGGTGTCAGGATGCCAGCTCCACTCCAGGTATATTATTGTTCCAGCTCCCTAATCTGTATCTTAGTGGACATCTTACCAGATTTATGATGAGTATGCTTATAAAAATAGCTTATGAAAAATACTCCTCTTCATATATCAGAAGGGAAATGCAAACTCAAACAACACTGAAATATCACAGAACACTTCATAACATGACCAAAATCTGGAGAACAGGCAATATCCAAATGCTGGTGATATGGAGACTTAAAAAATCATTTGTTGCTGCTGTAATACAGAAAATATACTTAGAAGTGATACTGGTAGTTTGCTTTATAAAATTAAACATACTCATATATAATATTTAGTTATCATATACATTGGTATTTGACAAAAAGAATAGAAAATTTATCAAATTGATCATTTTATTAGCTTTAGTTAAAATAGACAAAACATTGGTGAACCCTATGATATGTCTTTATTAAGGAATATATAAATAGATTGTTATATTCCGCCAGTAAAATAGCATTCAAAACTGAAAAGAAGTGAGCATGAGTTGGCTGACAATATTGTTCAATGAAATAAATACATGCTTTATTGTAGGACTGAGTCTGTGTTCAATGTCTGGTATTAAATGTCCCCTCCCAAAATTTCAGGAGCAATTCTAGCAAAGAATCAGGTGTAGATCATGAGCACAATTATGTGGCCCATATAAAAAAAATTCCCCATTCAAGCACAAAATACGCTAATAAATAATACATATAATTTTCTCAGGAAATATGTATATTTAAACTTTGATTCCTAAATAGGTATGCATTTGAAGGGATGCAAAACTATAAACACAGACATCAAGAGTATCATGGTTTGATGAATGTAGGTGAAAGGCATAATGCAGTTATATTTAATGCCATAAAACTTAATGTTAGTGATAACAGTGACTGATACACATTTTTACACTCTTACAAATCATAAAATATTCTATATGAAGTGTCAATTTAATTGTAAACTATTACTGTTTTGTAATGATATTGTCTCAATAAAGGTTCATCAATGTTAAAACGATATCCTGGGAGAAGACATACAGTGGAGAGGCAGAGGAAATATGGAGAGTCTATGAACCTTGCTGAAAGATTTACTCTGAACCTTAAATACTGAAAAAATTTTTCTAACTTCTAAAATGTATTAACCTTTAAAATATATATAAACACACAGAATAAAGTATTCAAGGGAATGGTAATAGTTTCTAAGGGAATGGTAATAGTTTCTAAACTAATGCCATCTATTTCCATTTTTCCAGTATCTTTTCAGATTGTAACTCAGTGAAGAAGATATTAGTTTCAGACACAATGGGATATGACACAACAAAGATCGTCAGGGATAGAAATAAGCCATGATCTTCCTAAGAAACAGATTATATAGCAACATTATCAATGGCTGAAATTTGAAATGAATTGAAAACAATGCCAAGTATTCATGGAATTAACAACATTATAAAGTCCAGCTCACGACATGAAGCTCACCACAAAAAGTGATGAGTGCAGTTAAAGAAATAACTACACTGAGAACTATCATAACTATGTGAATGAATGAGGGAAGTAGAAAGTCTCTCTAGAGTACAGATGGGAAGGTGGGAGATTAGGGACATTGGTAATGGGAATGCTGTACTGGTGAATGGGGGTGTTCTTTTCATGACTGAAACCCAACTACAATCATATTTGCAACCAAGGTGATTAAATAAAGATATCCAAAATAATAGTTTTTGTATTTCCCATTTTCAAAAAGCTAACGCGTGGCCGGAGCAGTGGTGCAAGTGGTAGGGTCTCTGCCTTGCCCACACTAACCTAGGACAGACCGCGGTTCAATCCCCAGCCATCCCATATAATACCCCAGGCCAGGAGCAATTTCTGAGTGTATACCCAGGAGTAACCCCTGAGTGTCACTGGTTGTGCCCAATAACCAAAATAATAATAATAATAATAATAATAATAATAATAATAATAATAATAATAATAATGAAATAACCAATGAACCAACCAACCAAAAAAATAATGCATGAATGGGGACAAATACATACATTTGATGTTAAATAATTTTCTCACTAAACAGAATTACAAAACCAAAATACCAAGGAACTGACAAATTTTATCTATTCTCATATCCTAACAAATGTTAAAACATTTTTCACCTTTAATTGCTGTTTTTATAATATTACACATCTTAAAATGTATTAACAATATCACGAGCCCTTCCTTAGAGACTGGTGTGTAGCTAAAAGTTGTAGTCTTCTTTCTCCATATGTGGTTGTAGTGTGAAATGTAACTGTGAAAATGACATTGTGGGTGGTTATATTTATTCTTTCAATAACTTGAACAGTACATCAAGTTTACTTAGTTTATAATAATTTTTATCACTTGATATTGCAGGCACAATAATCTGGTTTCTGAATTTTACATCATATCCATAATGAGAACATGGCTCATGCATTAGTCAAGTGATTAAGTACTATAATTAAATATACTGATAATCATTAACTCAAACCATGTACCAAAGATACTATTTTCATAATTTTGTTCGTGTATTATATAATTCTTACTACTGGATACTCAAAGAATTTTTTTTATAAATTTACCTAAATAAATGTATTTACATTTATTAATAAATTATGAGATAAAAAGTTGCTTAATATAAATAAATCTTTTGGGGAGCACACTTCAATGTGCTTAAGGATTATAATTGACATTCTATTGAGGTAAGTCTCCTGGAATTACTTAGAGAATCACATGTTGCATTCATGCAATTTAAGTGTCAGCATCCCTGTACTCTCTCCCTGGTTTTATGAATATATATGTAAAATATAAATTAAAATAGGTATAAATATCATACTTTAAAACATATTTGCAAGACATTTTGACATTAAAAATAATTATGAGGAAATAGGATAAATGAGATTAGAGCTTCAATACAAAAGTTCATTTTTAAAGACATTAATTTTCAAATTCTAGTTGCAAATTGCAGTGTTATTTTGAGAAACTGATTTTACCACAATACTTTTAATGTTTTACATACATAATAGAATAAAAATATTTATCAAAGTATGATTAGAGACAGTAAGATAATGCACATCAGTGATTTTATAAATTTTAAAGCACTGAAAATTAATTGCACACTTATATTCTAACCTTTTATAAAGAAAAATATCCAGAATGGTTCCGAGGTGATAATTGTAGTATCTCAGTAATATAATACATAAAATATAATCTTTGACCAAATCCTTTAGAAGAGAGGCCTACTGGTTTTTGTTTGAATCCTACATTTGTTTAGCAACCATCAAGCATGTCCGTTAATTTTGGTTGGAATAGTCTGGAAATAGAGTATTATAACACAGAACTGTCAAAATTATTTGAAGTATTAGCATTTATTTGACAGTGACAGTATAATAATAAACAAACCATGAAACAGTCCATAATGCATATTTACTATATAATTGAAAGCAAGAAAACAGAGGCCAATTGTTAATTGTGGAAGATTATCAAATAATAAAAACTTAAAATTGGAGTGAAATGCTAAAGGAATTATGCACATCTATGAGATTAATAAATGTAACTTAAACATCTGACTTCTGAATATTAAAATAATATGAAACAAAGGACATCTTTTTTTTTGTTTGTTTTTGGGTCACACCCGGCAGTGCTCAGGGGTTACTCCTGGCTCCATGCTCAGAAATTGCTCCTGGCAGGTATGGAGGACCATATGGGGCACTGGGATTCGAACCGATGACCTTTTGCATGAAAGGCAAACTCCTTACCTCCATGCTATCTCCCGGGCCCAAGAACATCTTTTTTTTAAAGTTTTATTGAATCATTGTGAGATAAAAACCTATAACATTGTTGATGGTTGACTTTCTCAACATTAAAACCATGAATCTCAGTGTTACAACAATATTCTTTAGATATCTATAGAGAGATAGCTACCTATTCATCAGTGTTAATTCTGTGCTAATCTTTTCCAAGTTTCCCTCCTGTTCCCTTTCCATACCAAAAACTCTCTTCTATGGAAGACACTTTTATTCTCTCTACTCTTTAAAATCACTTTACACAGGGCTCAGAATGACAGCACAGTGGTAAAGTGGTTGCTTTGTATGCCGTTGACCTTGAATAGAGTCAGGTTGGATCTCCGGCATCCCCCGTGCTCCCCCAAGCCTTCCAGGAGTGACTTCTGAGCTCAGAGCCAGGAGTAACCCCTGAGAACCCCTAAGTGTGGGCCCAAATCCAAAAATAAATAAATAAAATTATTCATTAAGAATTACTTTATGCAAGCATTTTAGTTAAAATAAATTATTCATGCTTTACCACCCTTCTCCAGTGCACATTTCCAGCCACCAAGGTCCTCATTTTCATTCCCACCCCCATGCCTACATCTTGTATATTTTACTTCTCTTTCTCTTTGTTGTCTCTCTTACTTTTTTTTCTGCTTTTGACACTGTGGTTTGTATTGTTGTTAATGAAGGGGTACCATGCATATCACTTCATCTTCTTTCTTCAACCAGTTCTTTGTCCAGAGTGATCAATTCCAAGTATTATTGCCATAGTGTATCTTATTTGTACTCACTCCTCTATACCAAAAGCTCACTAGGATAGATTGTTCTTGTTAGCGCTCATCTCTATTGTATGGATATTATTACCAAACTATCAGTTCTTTTTATTTTTGAGTGTTATGGATTCTATTTTTTTAAATTATTTTGATGATCTTTGCATCTGAATTTCTAAAGGATACCAACCTATAGTTCTGTCTTCTCTCTCTTTTTCATCTCTCTCTCTCTTCCTCTCGCTCTTTCTCTCTCCCCCCACACACACACTTGCCCCTCTGCTTTTATGTAAATTTGAGATTTTTCTCATAGCTTTTCAGGCTTCTTTTGCTGTTATTAGTTTATTTATTGAAAGATTTTGAAAACAGTTGATAGTAGATCCTCTTTAAAGATTTAAAATAATTCACCAGTGTTTCCATATGGGCTAGGGCATTTGTTTCTGGAAAGACATTTGATATTTTTTAATTTCTTCAATAGTGGATAAGTCTGTTGAGGCATTCTAAATTATCTTGGTTCAGGCATTTGAGGTTATAGGAGCCTAAAAGTTTATCCCTTTTATCTAGGTTATCTTGTTTGTGGTATAAAGATTCACAAAGTTACTTAGAGATCATATTTTGTATTTCTATAGTGACTGTTGTGAAATCTCTCATTAGAGGCATGCATCTGTAAGAGTGTCAGTTCTTCCTGATATGCATTTTCTTTGATCATTCAAGAATGATTCTCTCTTCTATATTTTCAGCCTCTGAAGTATATGTTGTTTGATGCTAGAAATGGCCACCCCAGCACTTTTGAAAGGGCTGTTTGCTTGAAGAATCATATTCAAATCTTTAGATTTGAACCTGTGTTTGTTCTGACAACTTAATATATTTCCTGCATGCAGCAGCATATTGAGTTCAATTTCTCTTTTCATCTATCCTGCCTGCCACTCTGCATCTTGTAATTGGTACATTTAGCCATTGACAATAAGAGAAATTATTGTCATGAAGTTTTGTGCCATCTTTCCCGAGGACTTTACTTTACTTGATATTTATGTTTTCTTAAAATAGTCCTTTAGTTTTTGAGTCAATGAATTTCCTGAGGTATTGTTTATCTGTGAAGTTGTATGCCAACCCTCAAATAAAAATGAGTCTAGCTGGGTAAAGAATACTTTTTGAGACTTTCATTTCATTGTTATTTTTATTTGATTTTACTATATTCCAACACTGTCTCTGGACTAGGAGGATCTTATTTTGTATATCTGCTGTAAGTTTTTTTTTTGGGGGGGGGCACACCCAGTGATGCTCAGGAGTTACTCCTGGCTATGTGCTCAGAAGTCGCTCCTGGCTTGGGGGATCATATGGGAAACCGGGGGATCGAACCATGGTCAGTCCTAGGCTAATTCTCTTGTCATTTGTTCACTTATTTCGAGTCTCTTTCCCCATCTTCTGCTGTTTTCAGATTTTATGAACCTCCTCTTTGAGCTCACTGATTCTGTCTGCAGAGTTTTACTCTGATGCTGATTCCTTCCAGCTGCCCAACAAGCTTTTCAGTTCTGACATTTCTGCAGTTTACTCTTTTCTATTCTCTAACTTCTTGTGCTTTATTGGTGGTCTGTTGCATGGTTTCTTTGAGTTCAGGAACTGAGGTGGACTGAGGACTTTTTGGTGATGGGAGTTCCCCTGATTTTATGTTAATTTGTACCTAAAATATGATTGCCATTGATATGTAACCCAACATGTTTAAAAATAAAAATTATATTAAAAATATCCTAATCAATGCATTGTGAAGTCCTTTTCAAATATATTATACATGCAGCTGTTACTGAATGAGTTCTCAATTTACTATCTCAATCACGACTCACGGAGTCAGTATGCACTGCTTTAACAGTTCTTTTTATATTTTGGAGGTGTGTCATTTCCTCTTTGTTTAGTGGCTGCCTCACTGTCAGGGAGAATTTGAAAGGAATTCTATTGAATGTGGGTGATTTTCTTTTAATTACATTAGTGGTAACCTCTTAAGAGCTGTAATGCAGGCTTCTGATGTATGCGTGCATTTGTGAGGCCACTCACGTAAGGGTGAGGGGTGTATTACCTAGGCATGGACCTTGCAGCCCTGTTTCATGAGGAACAATATTGTATATTAATGAAATTCCATTTAGGAACAAAGCCATTTGGAGAAAAATGATAATGTCTAAGAAACACGAATGTGAACAAAATTTAAGTAGAATTCATCTTTTATGGGGGCTGGAGCTAAAGCACAACAGGTAGGACATTTGTTTTTCATGTAGACAACCCTGGTTTAGTCACCGAAATCCGTTATATTCCCCTGAGCCTGCCAGTAGCAATTTCTGAGTGCAGAGCAAGGAGAAACCCCTGAGCGTTGACCAACGGATGTGTCTCAGAAGCCTAACCAAACAAATAAAAAGCATATTTTCCAGAAATTAAATGGTTCCTGACAGCAGCAGAGAGAAAATGTTCGAAATAGCCAACATATTCACATGTTCAATGTACAATAAGTAAATAATACTATGGAATACACCATAAACTCAAATTAATTAAATTAATTTTAAGTGTAGCTTCCTAGATGAATTCCTTAAAATACTGAACTGAAAATAGAAATTATAACTTATGCCATATAGTATAATTTTAACTGGTTCTATATTGAACTGAAAAATAAATTCAAAAACCACTATATAAAATATTACAAATCAAATTAATTTTCTGATTATAAGCAGATAAATATTCTTAAGAAAATATGAGAATCATTTTTTGAATCTTTATTAGTTAAATTATTTTTTCAAAATCAAAAGATACCTTTGTTTTTATTGACGGTCATTTTAAATAATGTTAAAAGAAGAACTACAAGGTTAAACACCTGCAGTAAAACACTAGCATTCTTTTCTAAATTTATTGTTTAATAATGACTCAATAATTACCTCTATGTTATATAATACACAGAGGAATATATATGAAACATAATGTAACACAATTAAGGATTTCTATCTTACGCCTTAGGCTCTGTGGGAAGTAAATTCTTTTTTTAGCATGTGATTAGCTTTGAATATTCTATACTTACATGTATCTTTTAAAGTATATCATTTTCATGGGAGGAATTTTTATGATTTATGAATAAATACAACTATATATTTAAGACTCATATAAGTTTATATATTCATAAGTATTAAAAAGCAAGTCCATCTGACTACAAGCTGAAACTTAGTGAAAAGTTTTCACTAATACTCTAGCTATCTTGTCTCTCTTTTTCGTTTTTTTTTTTGTTTTGTTTTTTGTTTTTTTGGGGTCACACCCAACAGTGCTCAGGGGTTACTCCTGGCTCCATGCTCAAAAATCGCTCCCGGCAGGCATGGGGGACCATATGGGGCACCGGGATTCGAACCGATGCCTTTTGCATGAAAGGCAAACGCCTTACCTCCATGCTATCTCCCGGGCCCCGCTATCTTGTCTCTTAAAGTAAATGAATTGGTTGGGGCTGGAGCAGTGGCGCAAGTGTTAGGGCATTTGCCTTGAATGCGCTAACCTAGGACAGACCATGGTTCGGTTTGATCCCCCGACGTCCCATATGATCCCACTAGTGGGAAATAATTTTTGACCTCATAGCCAGGAGTAACCCCTACCATCACCGATTATGACCCATTATGAAAAAAAAAATTAACATGGCAAAATTTTTTGAAAAAAATTTTTGAAAAAGTTTGCTTGATAAAATAATAAACGGTATTAACAAAATTAACAAAAATGTAAGGGCATTTAAAATTTATAAATTTTATAAAACTATATTTTAAAACTTAAGTTATATGTTTATTATGAATCTTAGGATTTTTTTATCCCACTTCCAAATCTAAGGATTTTATATAAATAGCATATATAATGAATATAGATTTTTATAGAAATATCACATTCTTCTGCATTGTAATTTTTTCTGTTAAAAATAAATAATATTTGAGAAAAATCTTACTATCTCTTTAGAATATTATTTATTAAATTATTCAAAACTAAAATATTGAAACTGGTACCAGGGTTATAGTAGTCAACCTGGGTTAGATCTCCAGCATCCTTCCTGTATGGTCTCAAAGCCCCGATGAAGTCCTAAGTGCATAGACAGAAGTAAATACTGAACAGATGTCACAAAAATTTTTAACAAATTAAACAAAAAACATACAAATAATTGCAAAAATAATAAAAAAATTGAATTTCTTGATGATTAAAGACAACTATAAAATAGGAAATTTATAAGGCAAATTTAATTCAATTTGTTTTTAATTGTTCCTAAATATAAAATTTTCCTCATTTAAATTATCAGTATTATTTATAGCAACTATATAATACAGATTGATGATACTTAAGGAAGGAAGGAAGGATGGAAGGAAGAGAGGAAGGAAGGAAGGAAGGAAGAGAGGAAGAAAGAAGGAAGGAAGGAAAGAAGGAAGGAAGGAAGAGAGGAAGGAAGAAGGAAGGAAGGAAGAGAGGAAGGAAGAAGGAAGGGAGGAAGGAAGGAAAGAAGGAAGGGAGGAAGGGAGGAAAGAAGGAAGGGAGGAAGGGAGGAAGGAAGGAAATAAGGAAGGGAGGCAGGGAGAAAGGATGAAAGGCAGGCAGGCAGAAGGATGGAAGGAAGGCAGAAGGATGGAAGGAAGGAAAAAAGGAAGGAAGGAAGGAAAGAAGGAAAGAAGGAAGAAAGGAAGGGAGGGAGGGAGAGAGGGAGGGAGGGCGGGAGGAAGGGAGAAAGGGAGGGAGGAAGGAAAGATACAAAACTAAACAAAGCAGAATTTGAGGAATGACTTGAACCATACATTTTATTTTGGGAGTTAGTTTGGCTTCTGAGTACTAAAGCTTACGTACTTCTAGTACACCTAGCAATAATACTAGAGCTAAGTACTTCTAGTATTCAGAAGAGCTGTCTTAAGTAAATACAATTCAACAGTTCTAAGGAAACAATTTCTGTTCAAACGTTCTCTATCTTAAACTGTATTTTAAATGAAGGCAGAAATTCTAAATGACTAGCATTCCTTTACCATCTACCTGTTTTTCATTATGTCATATATAGATAGGATATCTTATATTGCTTTACTTTTAATTAGATTTAAAAAAAATTAGGGAGGTAGGTCAGAATAATTTACCATTAGTACTCTTCAGCAATCTTCTTAATAAACTGAAACTGCACTAGAAGTTTTGACCTAGGCCAGCATTGCCTTAAGTATTTCATAAGAAGGTTGAAGGTCTCTCCTTAAGTTTTCATTTCCTAATGGCCAATTATAAAAGGCCACTAAATCTTGACTATATTTAACACATCAAAGCCTATAAGATGACCTAGACTTCAGAATTATAAAAGGCCTCAGATCAGTAAGAAATTTAGCAATTATTTTAGACTGACAATTTTGAATGCACGATGCATTACATTAAATAAAATACTAGTCAACGTTTCTATTAGAAGAGTTTAAATTTAGGGCCGGAGCAGTGGCACAGAACATAAGGCACCTGCCTTGTGCGCACTAGCCTTTGACGGACTGCAGTTCGATCCCCAGGCATCCTATATGGTCCCCCAAGACAGGAGCGATTTCTGGGTACATAGCCAGGAGTAACCCTGAGCATCACTGTGTGTGGTCCAAACACACAAACGAAAAAGAGTTTAAATTTAGTTTAGAAGTATCTGAAGGATAAAATTTAAATTGATTTTCAAGAAGACATTTTTTGCACAATTACAAGGTTATAACAATAATTTATTTTTCTGCAATAAAATGAAATAAAAAATACACCCCAATATTTCTAATCTGTTTACTTTAGCTGAATGTTCATACTTAAGAAAATCTACATTTCACTGCATAACATCTCCATGTCATCAATGAACATTTTAAATATTGCATGAATAGTAATATTGCAGAAATGTCAATTTCATAATAAAAATCAATTTTCTAAAATATTATATTGTTTTATAAACTATAACAGTTAAATGTTATGGTATTCATATATGTGTCACCTCTTCTCACCACTACAATGTGCCCAAGAAAGTCCATTAATGTTCTTTTATTGTTTTTAACTCACACCTTTATAACTCTCATACCCACACCAGCATTTATTGCTTAGTTTTTAGTGTTATAATCCAAAACCAAGGGGCGGCGTGGTGGCGCTAGAGGTAAGGTTTCTGCCTTGTCAGCGCTAGCCTTAGACGGACCTAGGTTCTATCCCCTGGCATCCCATATGGTCCCCTAAGCCAGAAGCTATTTTTGAGCAGAAAGCCAGGAGTAACCCATGAGCATCACCAGGTGTGAGCCCAAAATCCAAAAAAAAAAAAAAAATCCAAAACCAATGTTTTATGATCATTTAATGCCACCTATTCACTTGTTTATTATTTATATGCTACATATGAGTGAAATCATTTAAGATTTTTTTTTCTTCCTCTGACTTACTACATGTAACCTGTTAATTATCTAGTTCCATCTGAGTTGTAGCAAATTGCACAACTTCACCTTGTCTTTTTAAAATTTATTTTATTTTGGGCTTCCCTTCACTGCTCAGGGTTTAATTCTGGCTGTATACTGAGTGATCACTCCTGGTGATAACCTGGGTCTCTCTGGATTTGAACCTGACGTAAGAGATGAAATCTGTATTGACTATCTGCAAGATTAAAACCTTCTCTCTATGCGATAACTCAGGCTTTCCTTTTTTTTTTCATTCTATTTTATTTAAACACTATGATTT
Source organism: Crocidura indochinensis (assembly GCA_004027635.1). Taxonomy (NCBI): domain Eukaryota; kingdom Metazoa; phylum Chordata; class Mammalia; order Eulipotyphla; family Soricidae; genus Crocidura; species Crocidura indochinensis. Next base: position 1,523 of record PVKC010024784.1, on the reverse strand, counting down.
ATGAAGTTACCATAATACAATTGTTTCAGATATTCACTGTTAACACCAGTCTCACCACCATTCTGACCTTTCTTTTACCATTATTTGCAGTTTCCAAACCACACCACAAGCCTGCAGCCTTAGAAAGCACAAAATAATTTGTTTTTTTTTTGTCACTTGTTACAACAAAATAATAAATATCAAAAATAGTTCAGAAAAAGAACATATTTGACAGAAGTCAGAGAGATGGTACATGGGGTTGGGCATTTGTCTGGCATGTTACTGGCCTGGGTTCAACTCCTGGCTTCCCATATGATCCCCTGAGTCTGCCAGTAGTAATTTCTGAGTGCAGAACTAGGAGTAACCCCTGCGTGCTGTGGGGTATGGACCCCAAATTAAAAAAATACAAAACAAATTGTGAAAATTGTTGTGTCACACCAGAGTGTTATTGAATTGTTGAGGATTTACGGAACTATTTGTTGCTAATTGATCCTTCTGTGTTATTTTCGTTTATTGAGCTCTGTGGGCTTTGAAGCTACTTTTCCAGCTGATTTTCTGTGCTCCTACAGGGCTGTCAGTATTGGAATTTGGAACCATTGCTTCAGGAGCTATAGAATTGGAATGATTAGTTGATTTGGCTTTTCTTCTGGGATTATTTGTGATGCTCTAAAGCTAGACAAGCACAATTTGAGAAGACCCAGTGTTTCCAGTCTGAAGACCCATTCCTGTTTTGTCTTATTTTTGTTAAGCTTTTACTAGTTTTATCTCAAGTTTTTGCATATATATATACACACACATATATAATAAAATATGTAACCAAAATATGAGGAAAATTGAGCATTACCAGATTTTATTTAATGATTCAGTCACATTGACTTGTATAATTATTAAGTTTAAAAAGATAATGAATATGAATTAGCTTTTGTCTTGTTTATCTTTAATATGTGAAATAGATTGTGTTAAAATGGCTCAAGACATATTACCACTGGAAGAAAATGTGGCCATTATTTTTCTTATTACCTTATGCATCTCTAAACTTATTTGTTATGTCTGTCTTCTCATAATATTTATATGTTAAAACATCACTAAGAATCTGTCACATGTTTTACTACAATATATATGGACCATACATATGTTTATACATATGTATATATGTGTGTGTGTGTGTGTGTGTGTGTGTGTGCACATACATGCTGAAATACACAGTGTGCTCACACATCATTATGCGAAGAGTTTCCAGTGGGAGATTTTGTTTACAGGTTTGAAAGAAAGTTGTGGCAAAACTTGCTCTTTAACATTTTTTTTTAAGTCACAGCAGGCAGTTCTCAAGACATACTCTTAGTTCTGTGCTCATGGATTACTTATGACAGATTGCAAGAATTAAGTGAGGCACCATACCTGGCTTTGTAGAGCACAAGGCAATTTCCCAACCTATTTTACTATTTTACTATCTCTCTGGTACTGATACTACATTAATGTCTTTAGAATTATGCTTTCATGTATGTGTTTTTTTTTTCTTTTTTTTTTTTTTTTTTTTTTTTTTT
>PVKC010024783.1:0-16741 GCA_004027635.1 Crocidura indochinensis | reverse complement strand
TAAGACCTCTTTCCTTCTCCATTTTCAATGCAAGATACTTTAAGTGTTTCCAAGGGAACACAGGCAGTAGAGCCAGACAACAGTTGTGTGAAGGTGGGGTGTTAACTCCTGACAACTGTGGACCTCTGGGTGTTTAAAAAGTAATTATTAAAATATTGGTAATTGGGAAAACTTTTAAGTACAGGCCTGTAATAGTTAAAATTCTCCAAAGATAATGAGCTTGATTTTTGAGCAAGAACAATGATAAAATTGATTTATTGTCCATATATCAAAGAGTAAACTATTAACTAACTAGGAAAAGAAAAACTTTTGAAGGATAATCAGTTTTATGTCATCAAGTATGATGTTAATTGTGGACTTGTTGAAAATGATCACTATTACCTAAAGGTATATTTCTTTTATTACAATTTTTTGAGGAATGTTGAATCTTCTTACAACTTTACTCCACATTAATTGAAATAATTTTTAATTTTCATTTTTGATATGGGTTTTACATTAATATATTTGTGTATGTTAAGACATCCCTGAAATAAACTCCACTGGATCATGAAAAAAAGAAAAAGGAAAGAAAAACTTTGGTCATTTTAAATTCAAGCCAACTGAGCTACAAAAAGTCAGTTTTAAAAGTTTTGGCATTTTTATATTTGTATTGGAGAAATACTTTCAGACTCTAAAAATATCTAAATATTAAAAATGTGTAGAAAATGTTGTAGTTAGCCTTTTTAGATAACATTAATTTTCTTAGTGCTTAATATTGTTGAAATAATTAAATTTAATAACAGTGTTATCAGCAGGTATTAAATTTAATTTTGGTAATCAGGTCTAAAATTGGGAAAATTGATGTAAATGTCTTTAATAAGTATACTAAACGCCAAATTGGTCCTGGAAGATGTAAGAAAGCCTACAACTTGTTTTCAGAATTGGAAAAAAAGTAAAATGTTGAGTATCGGAGAAGCCCTTGTTGACGCTAGGTGAGCAGAGGTAAGCCGAGAATAGTGAAGCAGGGAGGAGCCTGCCTACCATCTCTGATTGCAAACTCCAAGGGCCTACAGTGTATTATCACTGTGGGTGATGAGGCCAACCTCCACCCAGAAGACCTTACTGAAGCTGTTTGAACTCCACTTCATGGTCCTACACATCACCTAGCCCATGAACATCACCACAACATGCTGTAAAAGTCACACTATAAGAGTGTCAATGGGAAAACATCACAGGACAACAGCATGCACAGAGAATAAAGATGACAGCTCTAATGATCCAGAAAGTACCAACCACATAGTTAGCCTCTCATATAGGAGATTTGGGTACAAATATGCAGGATGCTCATAGAACTTAAAGAAAATATAGATCAAGTTGAACAGAACAGAAAGATATAAATTAGAAAACTCCAAAGTGAAATAACAGGACTGTAAAACTCAGTCGATGAAATAGAAAACTAAATGGAAAGCCTCTCCAACAGAGTAACAGTAGCTGAGGACAGAATCAGTGAGCTATAAAAGGAGATGCATAGTAACCCCATACAGTAGAAGAGACTGGAAAAGAACCTTTAAGCAAATGATCAGACAATGGAAAAATACCCAAAGAATGTGAACAGATAAAAATAGAAGTCCTTGACAAGTTCAACAAAAACAATATAAGAATCATTGGAGTCCCAGAGACCCAGGAAGAAAATCCCCAGGTAGAATCAATAGTCAAGGACATCATTACAGAGAAACTCCCAGAGCTAAAGATGGCATGCTACCAAATATTGCATGCCAGAAGAGTACCAACTAAAAGAAACCCAAAGAAAAACACTCTAAGACACATCCTGGTCTATGACAAATCCCACAGAGAGTGATAGTATACTGAAAGCATCAATATCAAAAAGAGAAATTACATTCAAAGGAACATCCTTAAGTTTTTTTTATGGGAACATAGTGAACAAAACTCAAGAAAATGAATGTTTTGTCTAGAATACTGCACCCACTCAGACTCACTTTCAGGTTTAAAGGAAGTATACATAGCTTCATGAACAACAGCTCAGAAACTTTACAGACAGGTGGGGGTTCCAAGGTATGCCCCTGAGTCCAGTTTTGTGATCCCACTCTGTCCCTTCTGGGAGTCCAGTTTCAGATCCTGCATTTCAGGGGAGCATGAGTTGGTCCCATGGGAAGTGATGTGGATCAATGTCAGGGGGGTGATCACCCTAGGTGAATCAGACTCCTACCAACTCTTGCTTCTGCTCTGGAACCACCCAATTCTGCACCGTCACCCCACAGTCAGTAAGGGGGCCAGGATACCAGAACCCTCAGGGGCAACTGAGACTCAGAGAGAGGTCACAGATTCTCATCCTTGTAGTGGAACCACGGGGACTTGCCAGTCATGTACCCTGCCCACTTGAGCTCCCCACATGAAACAAGGCTTGGTGATAAGACGGGGGAAGCAGTACTGTGAGTGAGGGTGCAGAGACGTTTGAGGAGGAAGAAGGTTGTGAGGCAAAGGGGGGACCCTGGATTTTTGCCCAATCCCTGGACTCATATAAGGGTTCCCCTGTTTCTCAACAGCACATGCTGCTCTTGGAGACCCCATCCAGGGTGAGTACCCAAGAGAGCAAGTGTCAAGAAGGGGTCACTCTGGGTGAAGGGAAAGACAAGTCCATATCACCTCTGGAAGATCGACTTGGGGAGGTCATGTTGAGATGCAAAACAGAAACTCAATTTGAGGAGGCAGTTCCCCTTCATGAGACTCTGACGTGACACCCTCTAATCAAAAGGACCAGCCTACTGACACACCCTGTATCTGTCCTGTGGGCACTGAGTCTTTCTAGGACACAGCTGAGACAAGAGGAGACACTATGACCTCCCTCATGATGCTGCTCTGTCTGGGTGAGCTTCAGAAGGGGACTGGGACACAGAGGGCCCTGGGAGGAGGTTCCCCTGGAATTCAGGATGGATTCTCATGGGCTCTTCTTCCAGGGCTGAGTGTGGGCACCAGGACACCAGTGCAGACAGGTGAGTGTGACCCCAATGTCCATAATTGAGACAGGAGCAGCAGTTTTGGGGTGCAGGAGGGAGATGTGGGTGGGGGTCCTGGCCTGATGGCTGACATGTGGGAATATCTTTGACCATTCTCTGCTTCCTTTCAGGAACCATCCCCAGACCCACACTCTGGGCTGAGCCAGGGTCTTTGGTTCCCTGGGGGAGCCCTGTGACCCTCTGGTGTTCGGGGAATTTGGGGGCCCAGGAGTTCCATCTGGAAAAAAATGGAAGCTTATCACCCTGGGATGTGCAGTTACCACTGGAGCCAGGGGACAAGGCTAAGTTCTCTGTCTCTTACATGAGAGAAGAAGATACAGGGACTTACCAATGTTATTATCGCAGCCCCACTGGCTGGTCAGTACATAGTGTCCCCCTGGAGCTGGTTGTCACAGGTGAGACTTACCCGGGCCTAGGTGCTGCTCTCACCAGGCAGCAGAGGGAGAATTTGACCCTAAAGGTGTGAGGGTGACCCTGTAAGCCCTCTTCCCTCCTAGGCCTCTACAGCAAACCATTCCTCTCAGCCCTGCCGAGACCAGTTGTGGCCTCGGGGGGAACAGTGAACCTCCAGTGTGGCTCATGGCTTGAATTCGACACATTCATCCTGACTCAGGAGAGAGACCCTAAGACCTCCAGAAAACTTGACTCAGAACGACTCCCCAGTGGGCAGTATCAGGCCGTGTTTCCTGTGGGTCCTGTGACCTCTGATCACAGGTGGTTATTCCAGTGTTATGGACATTTCTTAAACACACCCCAGCAGTGGTCTTACCCTAGCGACCCGATACATCTCCTGGTCTCAGGTGAGGCTATCCCAGTCCATCCCAGTTTTGAAACTACCTAGGTTTCTTGGGGTCTGTGCTCAGAGTGGATGCACATATGAGCAGGGGGGGTGAGTGTGCATGGATGTCTTGGAGCACAGACATTTGGAGTTGGGAGGAAAATGTTGTCCGGAACAGGACAGGACAGAGGGTGGAAGTATGGCCATGTCACCCCTGTCTTTGCAGGAGCACCTAGAAGACCCTTCCTGCTGAGCCTGCAGGGTCTGATCATGACCAAAGGACAGAACCTGACCCTGCAGTGTCACTCTGAGGTTGACTATGACACCTTTGTTCTGTCCAAGGTGGGGGGCCAGGACCTCCACCAGATCTCCAGCCACCACACACAGACCATGCTCTCTCAGGCCAATTTCACCTTGGACTCTGTGAAAAAGTACCATGGGGGCCAATACCGCTGCTATGGAAGACAAGGCCATCCCCCAATGTGGTCAGAGCCCAGTGACCCTCTGGACATCCTGGTGGCAGGTGAAGGGTCACAACTCCTTAGGGACCGCAACTCTGATGAGACACTATTGGGTGGTGATGGTAGGATAAAGGTGTAGATTTCCAAGGGAGGAGGATCCTAGAGAGAGGCCCTGGGCCTCGGTTCTGACTGGGATTCCCTCACTCCTTCCTCTCCTAGAACAGCAACCTGACATTCCATCCCTCTCAGTGGACCCAGGCCCCTTGGTGTCCCCAGGAGACAATGTAACACTGAAGTGTCTGTCCAGTGGCTGGATGGACACTTTCCTGCTGGCCAAGGAGGGGACAACTGACCCCCCACTGCGCATCAAAGTGAATAAGACAGAGGAGATAACACAGGCCCAATTCTCCTTCCATCTCGTGACCTCAGGCAATGATGGTACTTACAGGTGTTACAGCTCACACCACATCAACCCCTACCGGCTGTCACACCCCAGTGTCCCCTTGCAGCTTCGGATTTCAGGTGAGACCCAATTCTGTCCCCTCCATCATAGTCAGCTCAGGGCCATGCCCCCTAAGGCTCTAGTGTGATGAGGGAGGGGAGCTAGAATGGTCTGTGGTGAGGTCTTCCCTCAGAATCTGTTACCCCTGCCACTCTCAGGGCATCCAAACATTCCAAGTGGGCAGGATCCCAGGACTGGTACAGAAGAGGAGATGGAAGGTCTCAGGCTCAGATAAATCCTCCTTCATCCTCTTTCAGGACCCTCTGAGTATAGCAGGACAGAGCCTGTGACTGATGTGGGTGAGTCTCTGGGGCAGTGTCCAGGGAGGGGATAATATTGGGAACCAGGAAGTTTTCAAGGAGGGTGACAAGAAGGATGAGGGAGTGATAGGGGAAGTGCTAAGCCCCGGGACCTGCAAGGGGATGATAGAACAGAAAAGGGTAAGCAGAGTTGAGGAGGACTGAGGACCTGCAAGTTTCTATGTGATTTTTCAGGAACCCAAGGGCCCAGGGGGCAATTGGCCTTGCCCCTCAAGTCAGGGCCCAGTGACAAGCTCTGCCCCATGTCCTGTGCTCAGCGGTGACTCTGGACCTGACTAACCCAGGCCCACTCCTCATCGGGCTGTCCATGGCCAGCGCTCTGCTCAGCCTCCTCCTCCTTCTCTCCCTCCTTCTCCTCTTTTACTGCCGCAACCACCAAACTGGACACCCGGAGTTGCGTGAGTGAGCGGTGAGGTCACCCAAGGGTCCCTACCCAGAGACCTAGCCCTGCCCAGAGCCTCCTTTACACGGTTCACAGGAGCATCACACCCAGCACTCCAGGAAACAGGCCTGCAAGCCTGGTAAACACCACCCATACTTCACCTGACCTGCTCATTCCCCCTCTCTGGCCCTGATGCTGCCCTCTGTTCCCCAGCTCCCACACCAGTTTTCATATCTAGAAAAATGTCCAAGGTGACAGTACAAGGGGGATGGATGGTTGGGGGCATAGGGACCCCGGAGCCTAGGGTAGGGTGGGGCTATCTGTCAGAGACATCTCAGGGGACCAGTCAGGACACACTCCCACTTCTCTCACCACAGATGCCACTGTCACCCACACACAGTCTGAGGAAGGAACAGAGCTGACTCCCCAGGTGAGCTTTCACTGGCCCAGCTCTGCCTGGGGTCACTTCCCTCCCCACAGCACCAGATGCCAGAGGACCCCACTGAGCTCAGGCTCAGGACCAGAAGATGCATCCTGGCCATGCATGCCTCCTAGAGTGTCAGGGCTTGGGATTCAGTGGTTTCCCCGGGCTCCAGCCCCCCCCCCACTCTTGGAGACCATGTACACAGGCAAAGAGCTCGTCTTTTACATTCACTCTCACATGCACACTAACTCACACTCAACAACTCACACAAATTCACACTCACACTCAATAGCACACATGCACACTCACCCTTTCTCAACTTTGCTGTAGGCCCAGCACTGAGCCCTGGAGAGAATGAAGGGAGAGGGAGGGAGGGAAACAGGAGGGAAGGAGATCTGGAGGATGGACTGATCTGGGAAGCAGCAGCTGAAGAAAGGACAGATGAAAGGTTCAGATCACCCAGGTGTTTATGACACAGAGGATGCCTTGAGCAGCTCTGTGCGAAGGAGAAGTGAGGTCACAGACACTCCTGTTCCCCTCCCACAGCACAGACAGGATGAAGACCACCATGGAGCAACCTATACCCAGGTGAAGCACACAGGACTCAGGTGGGAAGTGGCCTGCTGTCCCCCTGTTTCTGGAGCTCAACTGAAGGCAAAGCACAGATCAAAAGAAGAAGATACTCAGGCAGGCAGGTGGGTCCCTCTGCTCTATCCCCCAGCTTCTCCACATGCCCTTTACACCCATGACCCCCCAAATGTTCTGCAGGTAGAAGAACCTGAGGGTTCCCTGGAAGTGACCCATGTGCAGCTGAACCACCAGGATACTGTACAAGAGACCACAGTTCCCCCTTCCTCCCTGTCAAGGAAGCCCAACATGTGAGCTGCTCTGACTTTCCACTAGCCCAGCAAGGACCCAGCCTTGCTGATGTTCCACTTTCTGCAAATAAAGCACCAGATTTCAGACTCATCAGTGTGTGACATGAGAGCCAGTCAAGAAGGCAAGTTTCAGGGGCCGAAGTGAGAACATAATGGGGAGAGCATCTGCTTTGCACACATGTCTTACCAAAGTTTTATCTCCAGCATCCATAGGATTCCCTGAACACCACCAGGAATGTCCTCAGAGTGCACAGCCAAGAGTGCCACCTGGTGTGGTCCAAAAATAAAAAAATAGGGGTTAAAGTGATAGCAGAGTGGTAGGGCATTTACCTTGCATGTTGCCTACCTAGGACAGACCTTGGTTCAATCCCTAGCATCTTATATGCCCGATCCAAGCCTGTCAGGGGCAATTTCTGAACACAATTCCAGGAGCAACCCCCCTGAGCACCACTGCCAGATATGGCCCAATAACCTCCCCCAAAGGGCCATATCAGTAATACACAGACGAAGATGTTTGCCTTCAGTGAGGTGGACCTAGGTATGTTTCCCAGCAGCTCGTGTAGCCCCCCAAGATCTGCCAGGATTGAGTCCTCATCACCTGTGGTGTGGCCCAAAGACAAACAGTAAAGCCTAAAATCCAGGACTCATGCTCCTGGTCATTCCCAGAATCTAGAAAAAGAATCTCAAGTAATTGCAAATGCATGTGGGTAGGAAGAACACTTGCCTTGCATGAGTAAGGCTCTGGGTTCAAATACTTGCACCACCAGAAAAATATTCTAAATGAGAGTAAGAGAAAAAGCTGGTAAGAATACTATGAGTGATGGTGGAGTGCACACAGCAGACCAATGTTTGATCTCCAGCATCCCATATGGCTCCCCAAGCACTACTAGGAAAAATTAATTCCTCCCTCTCTTCTTTTCTTCCTTCAATTCTCCCTCCTTTTTTCTTGTTTTATTTATTTATTTATTTTTTTGGTTTTTTGGGTCACACCCGGCAGTGCTCAGGGGTTACTCCTGGCTCCATGCTCAGAAATTGCTCCTGGCAGGCACGGGGGACCATATGGGGCACCGGGATTCGAACCGATGACCTTGTGCATGAAAGGCAAACACCTTGCCTCCATGCTATCTCCCGGGCCCCGTCTTCTTGTTTTATTTTGTACCACATTAAACAATACTTAGAGGTTTCTCCTGGCTCTGCACTCGGAAATTTTATCAATTGACTTCTTTCAGACTCAGGAACCATAGAAAATGATGGGAATGAATTCAGGTCAGCTTGTGCAAGGCAAGTGGCTTCCCTGCTGTACTATTAATCCAACCTCCAAGAGTAATTTTTGACTGAAGTTAGGTATAACCCATGAACACTGTACGTGTGACCCCCCAACAATATTTTTAAATACCATAAAAAAGAGCTTGGAATGATAGCACAGTGGGTAAGGTATTTGCCTTGCAAGCGGCCAACACGGGTTCAATCCCTGGCATTCATACATCCCCCAAGACTGCTGGGATTAATTTCTGAGCAAAAAGCCAGGAGTAACACCTGAATACTTGACCAAAAATCAACCCCCCTAAAAAAACTATGAATGAAGGCAAAGAAAAATAAAAAATTAATGACTTGCAGAAAAGTTCCTCTTAAGAAATGGACTGACCCTTTTTTAAAGAAAACAAGAGAGATGGCCAATAAACATAAATATATACATTAAAAATATGTTTTCTATCTTACTATATTAGCAAAATGCAAGTAAAGACCACAATGAGGCATCATCTTAGACCAGTGAAAACAGCATAGTCAAAAGGACCAGAAACAGGGCCCAGATAGGGCATCTGCCTTGCTCGTGGCCAAAGTGGGACCAACCCCCATTCGATTCCCAGGATCCCATAGGGTCCCCCGAGTCTGCCAGGAGCAATTTCTGGTCAAAGAGCCAGGAGCAAGCCCTGAGCACCACCAGATGCAAAGCCCCCCCAAACAGAAACAATTGGTGCTGACTGGAGACAACCAGAGTTGACTAGAGACAATTAATATTGACCAGACACAACAGTATTAATGAGACACAACCAGTATAGACTGGTGACAACCAGTGTTGACTAGATACAATGAGTGTTGACTGATGATGACCCTTATTGGCTAAAAACAACCAGTATTGAATGAAGACAACTTGTGTTGGTTGGAGACAACCATTATAAACTTGTAACAACCAGTGTTCAGTAGAGACAACCAGTGTGGATGGGGATGTGATGAGAATATCCCATGAACTCTTGAGGGGAATGTTGTTTGGTGAAGCCTGTACAGAGGCATCAAAAAGGAAGAACAGAGTCTCGGATGACCCAGTGGTTTCACTTCTTGGCAAAATCAAAAACAAACTTCATTCCAAATTGACACACATGTCTCAGGTCATGGCAGCTTGCAATGAAATAGCCAGGATAAGGAAAGAGCCCAAATGCCTAAGGACTGACAAACAGATGAAGAAGTCAATGTGTGGGGTCAGAGAGATAGTTCAGTGGGAAGGGTGCTTGTCTTGCATAGGTCAACCCGGGTTCAATCCTGGCATATTATATCTGCCCTGAGCACAGCCAGGGGTAATTTCTGAGTGAAAATCCAGAAGAAAACTCTGGAAACTTCTCTGTGTGATTAAATAAGCCATGGTGTATATAAGCAGTGGAATACTAAAGTGCTATTGTTCAATGTAACCTGGATGGAATGAGAGGAGTCACAGTAAAATAACCAAGAGAAAAGACACCTGGACACACACAAATACACAAACACATTCAAGAATACCAAATGATCTCACCACTTGTGGAGTACAGTGAAAGAAACAAACAAAAAGAATCATTGAAAAGAAGCCCTTGGCCTTGGTGACAGAACTGAGAAACCACATATTGGGTTGTGGTCTGGGGATGATTAGGGTCTGATAGCAACATAAGGGCACTGAATAAGTGTCCCAGGCAAAAGGAACTAGTCTCTTGAAACATGGGACAGGAAGCCTAAAAAAACAAGAGGGTATGGGGCCAGCAAAAACCCTGAAAGCAGAGGTGTAGGAGAAGCCTGAGAAACTTGTTCAAATTGTGGTTAATGTTGCAAACCTCCGAGAGGCCCTCGTGTGATAAGGCATAGTGCCTCACCCCATACTGAGAACCACAGAGAGGATATCTGAGGCTAACATTACAGATCATTCTTCGGAGCTCACCGGGCTAAGGAGGCTGCCTAGATTCTAGTTCATGAAAGAATTTAGGAAACACTGGGACAACCAAGTATGAGACAGCACCTGAACAGTGTGCATGAGCACATACCTGTGAGAGCTTCCAAGGACTTGCTCCACACAGCTTCAGGATCCTGGCTCGACCAAAATGGGATGGATCAGGATTAAACCAAGGGAGTGGTTAAACCCAAGGAATGGACTACACGAAATTCATGGTGTGAGGTGGGGCTAATCGCAGTGGTGGGACTAAATCCAGGGAGCGAGGTGGGGCTAATCCAAGGGAGGGAATGGAAGAAGGGGTGTGGCTAAATTCATGAAATGAGGGTAGCTAACTAATGGCATGGTCTAGCATCAGAGTGGGCCTACAACCATGGCGTGGATCAGTGGTCCTCAAACTTTTTAAACAGGGGGCAAGTTCACTCAGACAGTTTGAGGGCCTGACTATAGTCAAAACAAAAATTATGAACAAATTCCTATGCACACTGAATCTATCTTTTTTTGAATTGAAGAAACAAAATGGGAACATATACAACATGTCACTTATGGGTCATAGTTTGAGGACCACAGATGTGGATGGATCTAACAAAGTAGGAGTTAATTCCAGGAGTGGGGCTAAATCCATGGTGTGAGGTGGGGTTAATCCAAGGGAGAAGCTCATCTCAGGGGCGTGGCTAAATACATGGAGTGAGATACCATTAATTCAAGGGAAGGTACTAAACCCAGGGGTAGTGCTAAACTCATGGAATAGGCATGGCTAACTAAGTAAGGTGATCCCATGATGTCAGTGGAGCAAACCCAATGGAGGGATTGATTCCAGGGACTGGACTAAATCTTGGACTGAGGTGGGGTTAATCCAGGGGTGGAGATAAATCCTTGGTATAAAGTAGGGCTAATTCAATTGGAGAAACTAACTCCAGGGAGTTGAGTGAACTCATGGCATGGGCTTGACTAACTAATGGAAGGGACTTGCTATTGGACAGTGCTAAAACCATGGTGTGGGTGGAGCTAACTCAAAGGAGGGGCTAATCCTTCTGAGAAAGGCTAATTCAGGGCACACAGAGGATCTTCACCTACGGAATTTCACATTACATATGTACATAGGCACACAGACTTGCATTACACACACAGACATAATCCCACTCAATATTGGTCCCTTCCAACTTCTGAGTGGGGCTGTTATACTTTTCCTTATAAATTTTATAGTTCTGGGGGCCTTTCACTTGGAACATTTGTCATAGTGACATATGCATTGACCATCCAACCCTGAATCTTGTTCCCATCCTTGGAACTGGCACTGTTTTCTGCTTTGGCACCAGGAATCAAATTCCCCTAGGGGGAGGCCCTAATGCTGCCCTAATACTGACTTGCTCCAGGTAAGCTCATATGACACCTGACTACCTGGAAACAACAACTTGCTCTAAAGGCAGGTTCCATGACTAGCCACCTAAATGGTTAGATGAAATCTAAAGACACGCTATGTCACCTCGGCTTCTGTGCAAAAACCAAGATTTCTAATTTTAGAAACCTGATTGCAGCAATGTGATTGAGTAGAATTTTTCTTGTGACCATGAGAAAGAATTTGGAATTGAACAATTAGTATGACCAAAATCTGTAGCCAGTCTTATGATAGTAAGTTTCATGGGTAGAGACACACTGTTTCTTTAGGACAAGGGTATTTCCTTTCTAATTTCCCCCAACTTTTGCTGTGTCAATGCAAAATATAAATCTGCCACACTCCCTTTGTTAAATTTTATTTGTATTTTCTAGATAGGATCTCCTTCCTTGTTCATAGAACTTTGGGACCTGAATCACCTCATATTTCTATGAATTGAAAAAAGAAAGAAAAAATGGTCACAGGTGAAGAAAAGTGGTCACAGGTTACAGAATAGAAAGAAAAAAGTGGTCACAGGTACATTCGTGGGGTAAAAACGTCAGAACTAAATACCCCAGGCAAGGCAATGACAATAGAATCAAGAGATCCAAAGTATAGCAATCTAAATATTTTTTTTGGTTTTTGGGCCACATCCGGTGATGCTCAGGGGTTACTCCTGGCTATTTGTTCAGAAGTCGCTCCTGGTAGGCACGGGGGACCATATGGGGAACCAGGGGATCGAACCACGGTCCATCGTAGGTTAGTGCAGGCACCTTACCTCCAGTACCACCGCCTGGCCCCAGCAATCTAAATTTAAAACTGGTCCAGTTATACTTGTAGGCCCCAGGTCTAAAAGTGGAGGTATAGGATACATGCTGAAATTTGGGTGGAGGGAGGTCAACACTGGTGGTGGGAATGACTATAATTCACTCTCACTATATGTCAATATATGCCTGAAATACAACTAGGAAGAACTTATAATTCACAATGGTCTCAATAAAATTTTTCTTTTAATTTCATGGCTTATTTGAGACCAGAGTGACATGAAAGGCATTTGCCTTGCAGCCAAGCAACCCAGATTTAATCACTGCCATTCTATATATTCCCCCGATATAACCCTCCCCTCAAATTCCTGCATAGCTTACTTGGAGAGAGAGAGACCCTCCCACTGTTGGGAGGGGTCTGTGGTTGGCAAATAAGGTTGAGAGATTCAGCAATATGAAGAAATCCGTCCCCAGGAGAGGTTCGCTAACGGAGGTAGGGAGGACGAGGTCTCTCCCCTCCAGCTCGGAGATCGCATCTACCACCCAGTAACCAGCGGTTCTGAGTGAATCGGCGGATAAATAGCTCATGGAGAGTCAGACTTGTGGAAATATCTGCTTTATTCGGTGGAATCAACTGAGGTCCGATGTCTCAGCATCAGTTCCAACCCAAAAAGCCCCAAAGCCTTCCACAGATTTCTGTTTTATACACTAGAATCAGGTACCACCCTAGGGTAGGGGCAGAATGTCAGGTCACACCATAGGGTAGGGTCAATAACATACTAATCCCAAGAAATGTTTACATATACAACAATTCTGCTAGGTTACACCCTAGGGTAGGGTCCAATCACTGATCAGGGTAGGATCATAAATGTTTATACATAACAATTCCAAATCATGATAAGATTAGAAATGTTTACATATGCAATAGTCACACATGGTGGTTAGAGCCTTATAATAAAGCTTCATGTTTCCCGATCTACTGACTGTTTATGGATCATTTTCTTACTGTTATTCTGAACCCTCAGACCTGCCAGACAAACGAAGCTGCAGGTGCCTGGTCTGGCCTAGAAGAGCCTCACCATCATCCACTTCCAACTTCTATCAAGGACTCTATAATTTAATTAATTTAACAAAATGGCTCCAGAATATTTATTTGAACCCTGGACCCAAGAATACTACAGTAATGATGGTGAGATTCTTTGTCGTGTGGTTAATTTTCACTCTATTCAGCTGGAGTAATCACAAAACTTTGGGTCATGTGGCCCCTTTTCCAAATATTGCAGAGTTCCTTTCTGAGGGCAGAAGTGAAGAAGGGGAGCTAAATGCTTGGAGCACACACCTCAGAGACCTAGGGCTGTGGCTTTTATGCAAAATGTTCTTTTTCCAAGGACCTTGGTCTCCCTAGTTGTAGAAACTTATAGAGGTCACTTGGGAAGACAAGAGAGAAAAGATTATTGATAATGGACTGATACTTGGATGACAACTTTAGGCCACCATTAGGATTCTGGTTTTGAAACTAACAGACTTTCAGGTTAAGACCATATTGATATTTTAAACCCTCTGACACCTGTCTGCTGTGCTAAAGAGCTACTCTTCCAAAGACCTCTGCACAGTTGGCAGAGAGACGGCAGCGACTGACCACATTCTCAGCAATATGCACTGGAAAGCTCCCTCCCCTCAGACAGGTAATCAGGGTACACTGTGGCTCTAAAGGGCTTGGGTTTTCATGGAGTGAAGCCCACCAGCCTCCCATTCAAGAGCATCTCCAGGACTTGTCCAAAGTGGTCCAGGGGAAATCATTGGGCAAGAATTTGTCATTCTTCTGTCAATCCTGTCTCAAGAAACTGGAGAAGAAGCCAGCCCCAGTCCTCATAAGCCAAGGATAGATGCTTTGGTTTCATTGAATTGGGTCATTTCTGCATGTGTGCAGGATCCTTTCTGGCCAAGCCCATGGAGACACCGTCGAGAGCTTCTGTGTGATGCAATAGGGGATTCCAGTGGGCAGGAGATTGCCCCAATTTTCCAGCTTTGGGAAACTGGGCAAGGAGTCAAACTCAGGCCCCACAGAATCAGGGGACAATCCTGACTGCAATCCCTATCCCCAGCTGGGGCTTAGAGTGTTACAATTATTACATTCACTGCAACTTCTTCTTTGGATATCCCCTGTCCTAATACATTATGATAACACCAGCCCAATGTCCCTACAAATTAGAATCTGGAAAAGAGCAAAGGTGACAAGCCCTGTGGGCCTACTCCTAGGGACAAACAATCTGACTCTTAAAAGAATCACTGGTCATATAAGTAATAGACTTTGATTATAATGAGGATATTTTGATAGTCATTTCATTCCAAGTGTTTGGACATTTGAAAAAGAATAGTACATTGCTCACTTCTTCCTCCTTTCTTTTGTTATAATTCTCTATGGCTCCTAACTCAGAGACCACTCATTTTCAATCAGATTCTTTGTGATCTTATGCACACTACTCCTCCTCTTTCATCGGTATTCTTAAACTCCTGAGCAGGCACCAGAGTGACCCCTCAACAATGTAAAGTTAATGGCACTGGTGAATTTGTAAGTGGAGCAGATTAAATTAGGACATATAAAAACTTAATATTCAGAGTGGAATGATTCTGTATTTATTATACAAAAATATCAATCAAGCAGCGTATTATAATTGACTTGAAGAATATTATTTCTTCAGTGGTTTTCATGGTGACCATCTTCTACTGCATTCTCTCCCCTGCAGTAATTCCTAAAGAAAGACTGCTGGTTGTGATAGTTTTAAAAGACTGTTTTTATATATCCATATACATCCAGATGATTGCAAACCCTTTGAATTTTCTATTCCCTCTTTTAAAAATAAGGATTCTGGCACAGATTTCACTGATTTGTTTCGACCCATGAAATAACCAGCTTATCTACCATGTGTCAATGTGTTGTTGGTGTGGTTTTATGCCCTTCTCATATAAAGTTTCCCCATGCTTAAATTATTTATTATATGGAAGATAACTTGCTTACATGTTTTTTATTATCAGGAGCTTCTGATATCTTATGAGGATGTGACCACATGCTTGCTAGCAACTGGTTTATAAATTGCACTGAGAAAATTCAGGTGCTACCACCTGTGAATATTTGTGTTTTATTTTTTATTACATTACATTTCATCCCCAGAAAATTTCCACCAACAGAAGGATGTCAAAACTCTTAATGAGTTTCACAAAATACTGAACAACATTAATTGGAGCCCATTGTGCATTGACAATCCTGACTCACAGCTTAAGAACTTGCTCTGCTTCTTTGAAGTGGATGCCACCTTGATTACCCAAGAAATTAACCCCCATAGGTCTAAATGAGTTGGATATTTTATGGATAAGCTCCAGAAGTCTTAATCATTTTCAGTTTGCTTCTGGAGAACAAAGTATTTTTATTGCTCTATAATATTCTGCAGTCACCCTCTAGTAATTGTGCAGTCATCTGGCCTACTAGAATGTCTCTATCTATACAACAAACAGCCTCACATTCTTGTTCCATATTTGGAGTTATTATCCATTCTTTTAATTAAAAGAACACTATGAACACATGCATTACTTGGATATTATCCTTATATCATAGCTCTCCACCCCTATGAACACAGTTAACTGTTTTGTCCATCACCAATATTCTACAATGAGCTTTAGCTGATATACAGGAGAATTTTTCCAACCTACCTGGCTAGGACAGCTTGATTTTTTTTCAGGACACTTTGTAATCTCTACCATCATTTACTCCTTCCCCATTCCCAATGCCCCAGTGTATTATATTGATAGCTGTTCATCACTCAAAGAGGGTCATTTGGTCCTTCCCTGACCATGCAGAGATTAACA
This sequence comes from Crocidura indochinensis, assembly GCA_004027635.1. Classification (NCBI taxonomy): domain Eukaryota; kingdom Metazoa; phylum Chordata; class Mammalia; order Eulipotyphla; family Soricidae; genus Crocidura; species Crocidura indochinensis. Next base: position 789 of record PVKC010024783.1, on the reverse strand, counting down.
ATTACAATGCTGCCCAAGACATGGAACATGCCACTTGGACTTATTTACACTCCCATATATCAGGACCCACTAATGTTGTGAGATTCTCAGACTATGCGATTACTTTCTTCCTGGAAGTATCACTACTTACATAAATATCCACAACTGTGTGATTCAGGACTTGTCTCATTGATTAAAACTCTTTTTTGAAAGAATTCTGAACCTATTTCCATTATTCACAAAATATCTAATTCTGGTTTCCCTGGATAGATTACTTAAAGAAACAAAATTGGTGATCACCTAGCGGCAACTATTTTTTACTTCATCTGCAGAAGAGTATCAGGCTCTTCACACAATACTTGACAACTTTTATGTTCATTATCTTAACCCATTATTAAAAGGCAGGAAAATTGTGCTTATCTTTTTTTGCATTCATTCATACTGTATCTGTCATGTGCTGGAGCTAATCCCCAAGGTCTACAGACAGATGCCTTAAGGCTAATGGATATTACACATGTTAACCTCAGAAACAAATCTTTACTTCATGTAGCCATTGGCAATTGTTTTCATTTTATATGTTCTGTCCTTAGGACTACTGAAAAAGTCACAGCCATTTGTTCTTTTTTGTTACAATATTTTCCATACCAGTACAATTGATAATGGACAAGTGTAATGGACTAGTAAACCTCTTAATTTCATAAAGAATGGAAGATCAAACATGCTACTGGTATTCCTTAAATTCTTCAGGAATAAGGCCACTTTGAATATACTCACAGGATGCACAGAAATCAATTTGTTTTTTAAAGAAGT
>PVKC010024782.1:0-16736 GCA_004027635.1 Crocidura indochinensis | reverse complement strand
TCTGACCTCCATGCTGGCAAAAGGCCAAAGACAAAAGAGCCCTTCTCCTCTGGGTCAGAGCCCTTAAGTACCTTTCCCAGACCCCTCCCATGAACTGGGTCGGGTCTGCAGGTAAAGTTACAGGTCATATCCGCCCAAGACTCCTCCCATCAATAGGTGGGTCTCAGGTAGATTAACCTAAATCCAGGGTGGGGTTACATCTGCCCCCTTTTTTTTCCAGGGTGGGGTTACAGTTTTGACTTTTGGGTCACACCGGTATCGCTCAGGAGTTACTCAGGTTATGTGCTCAGAAACCGCTCCTGGCTTGGGGAACCATATGGGACACCGGGGTTCAAACCAAGGTCTGTCCTAGGTTAGTGCATGCAAGGCAAATGCCCTACTGCTTGCGCCACTGCTCCAGCCCTAAGTAAATATATTTTTTAAATCGTGCCAATATTAAATTTTAAAAACTACAAAATTTGGGGTTGGGATGACAGCACAGCAAGAAAGGACTTTGCCTTGCATTTTGCCTTGCACATCGTCAGCCAGGGTTTGATCGTGGGCATCCCATATGACCCTGGAGCCTGCCAGGAGTAATTTCTGAGTTGAAGAGTCAGGAAAAATCACTGAGCATCACATGGTATGATTCAAAACCAAAACAAGGGGGCCAGAGCAATAGCACAGCTGTAGGGCATTTGCCTTGCATGCGGTAAACCTGGGATAGAGTGGGATTTGATCTCAAGCATCCCATATAGTCCCCTGAACCTGAGAGGAGTTATTTCTATGTGTCACCAGCCCCAAAGAACAAAAAAAAGCTCCCAAAGCAAACCCAAAACACCCAAACCCCAAAATACAAGATCTTTAAAACCACCTTAAAGATTGGTTTTGTTTACTATTTTTGTTACTCAAATATTTATATTCAAATATTCTATTATTTAATTTCAGGAGAATAAAATTATGATACAATAAAATGATTTTGCAAAATTATTTATACAGGCTATATTCTACAGGATTTCACCTATTTAATTATGTACCACAAATGAATACACACTTTAGCAATTGAGAAGGTAAATTTGATGGCTTGAATTAAAATCTAGGTTTTACACTGTCGACAAAATTCCCTTTGGTATGGAAAAATGAGATATAGTTTACACTTTGTTGCTTCTGAGCTGCTTCTTGCACAGGAACTAGATAGCTTGTCTCTAAAATAGCCTATGCGAAGACCAACAATGATTCAATGAAAACAGGGCAGGGTCTGGGAGATTTCAGAACAGTAGCATTTCTCTGCATTAATGTATAAAGTAATTACCACAATGCAACTATACATCAAAGTAATGACTACGATTTATAGTAGGAATGAAAAAGTTTTGAAAGTATCAATCACTGAAGAAAAAGTTACTCATAGCTCTCCGATTTAGATATGAGGTATACCAATTTCCTATTAAAAATAAGAAAACTAAGGCTCACAAGATTTGAATTTATTCTGAAACCACGTTTTAACTCAAGTAACAGCACTGATCAGAAACTAACAATAGTTCGCTTTGGCCAAATTTGTCCTCTTAATAGTTTAGGTGCAGACACTCAAGAATTCTGGAGCAAAACTAAATGAGTCTCTTACTGATTCAAAAATGCTAACAATGCTTGACCACAAAGCCTTTGAAGTAAAGATAATTGCTTCTTACTCTTCTTTAAAGATATAAATTCAAAGGATCCTGTAAAGTGAAGATTATTTTCCTGAAGGTGATTTAGAAAACACAGAATTCTGGTCCTTAAGAGGAAAAAAAAATAAGCTTTTATTACATTTGGATGAGATTTTATTTTTTAGGAATCACTGCTTGGCTGTGAGTCCTTGTTGCTTGCTGAATGACATTCACACTTCCTCCCTCATAGCTAGCTCATGTGTAGCAGTCTAACAGTCTTAATTTGTGGGATGGTTTGGAACCCTTCATTCTAATCCAAAGGCCATAGGTCATTACAAACCACAAATTCTTCCTCCCTAGGGAAGTGTCAAGGGATGTGGTCTCTCTCTCTCTCTCTCTCTCTCTCTCTCTCTCTCTCTCTCTCTGTCTCACTGAACAATTCCCTTTAGTCTAAAGTTATGTCTCTAATGACCAGACCTTTTATATTTTAATACATAATTTTGTAATTAATAGCAAGAGAAATTTTTTCTAGAATAGCAAAATGCATTAGACTTCAGTTGTCTATTCATAATAAGGAATTAAGAAAGCAAAATATTTATTTTTTATAAGAGGAGAATTTTATTTATAATATGTATCAATAACATCTTATATAGATAAATATATCAAGAAAAATCGAGAAACCTCGACCATATTTTAAAGAGATGATAGAGAAAAAGAAAACTGCCCATTATGATGTTTTGATGAACTAAATTAAGGGTTGACAAACATTTTTCTGTAAAAGGACACAATAAATATTTTAGTTTATGTGGACTATTGGATCTCTTGACTACTCACCTCTGCTGCTCGACCATGAAACCCACTAAAGATCAAAAGGTCAATGAATGAAATGGTATGTGTATTCCCCAAACATCACTTCAGGCGCAGGTGGCAAAGCAAAACTGACATAGGTCTAGAGCAGTGGTCCTCAAACTACAGCCTGCGGGCCACATATTGTATTTGTTCCCGTTTTGTTTCTTCACATCAAAATAAGATGTGTGCAGTGTGCATAGGAATTTGTTCATAACTTTTGTTTTTACTATAGTCTGGCCCTCCAATGGTCTGAGCGACAGTGAACTGTTTAAAAAGTTTGAGGACCCCTGGAGAGACTACAACCTTGCCAGATTCATGATGATTTAGGGATGTTTGAAGCTCAAATTTAAATTCAATAAAATAAGATTTTCCACTGCAAATCATTATATTTACCTAATGGATAATCACACAAAAAATAATTTTAAACATTTTTAGGCTTTCTGGTTTGTATTTTCTTCCCTTTCAAATGATGGTAGCAATATCTAAGTTTAGTACAAATGATACAGGCTTACTGTTATTTTAGTTTATAGTCACTGCATTAGCAGTCATGGATTTCAGGACAAGAGGAATTATTAGTACCATGATCTAAGAGCTTAGGAGTTTTAGAGCCCCTTGACGGTCACAACAGACAATCTTCAGAGGGTAAACAACTATTATCATTCTCTATGATCTAAGAGAATATTTCCTTACTCATCATTCTTTTTTAAAAAATTTAATTACGGGGCCCGGGAGATAGCATGGAGGTAAGGCGTTTGCCTTTCATGCAAAAGGTCATCGGTTCGAATCCCGGTGCCCCATATGGTCCCCTGTGCCTGCCAGGAGCAATTTCTGAGCATGGAGCCAGGAGTAACCCCTGAGCACTGCCGGGTGTGACCCAAAAACCAAAAAAAAAAAAAAAAAAAAAAAAAAATTTAATTACGAGGGCCAGAGTAGTGGTGCAAGTGGTAGGGTATTTGTCTTGCACGTGCTGATACTCGGTTCAATCCCCCAGCATCCCATATGGTCCCCAAAGCCAGGAGCGATTTCTGAGCGCAAAGCCAAGAGTAACCCATGAGCATCACCTGGTGTGGCCCAAAAAAAGCAAAAAAATATAATAATTAATTTCTATACTTTAGGGTACATGCTTGCATCAGGGTTAATACTTGTGGTTTTAATGTACTGAGGTACCTACAGGCCCAAGACCCTCCACCAATATCCTTATGCTACTTCTAGAAAAATGACATTATTTTGCACTTCACATAACTTGGGATCAGTCACTTGTGAAATATTAGCTTTCAGTTAATAAAAATGTGTAAATTCATATAATGCGTTCTTGAGCTTAAAATATATTTTACATATAATTTTTATTTATTTATTTATATATAATTTTTAAACATATTCATTTAGAAAATATACAAGAAAGGCAGTTTTGTTATTGGAACTGGTCCATTATTTATTTGATATTTTTTGATTGATAATTAAAATAATGTCCTTTTTTGTATATGATTACATACTTGCTTTTCATTATTATAACTTAGTTAACTGGTAAAAATAGCTTCCAAATTAGTAAATAATTTAGGATAAAATTTGCATGTACATATGACTTAAAAATTAGCATACTTATGTGTGTACCTTATCCTGTCCAAAACAAACCAATAAAGCAATTTCTTGTTCTTTTTTTTAAGTATTTCTTTTGCTATAAATATAATTATTTCTATGAGAAAGTAGTAGTAAGTAAATTTTCTTATTTAAATAAGAAAAAACAGTGCAGAAAAGCCCTCTGCATTCCTATTCGTATTACAGCATTATTCACAGTAGCCAAAATCTGGAAGCAACCCAGTGGTTGAGAACAGATAAATAGATGAGATGTCATACTACATGTGGTATATCTACACAATGAAATACTATGCAGCTACTAGGAAAATGAAGTAATAAAATTTGCTTATATATGAATGGATATTGAGTATATTATGCTGAGAAAAATTAGTCAAAGGGAAGATAGACAGAATAACCACACTCATTTGTGGGATATTAAAAAAAATGTCATATGGGGCTGGAGTGGTGGCTCAAGCGGTAAGGTGTCTGTCTTGCCTGAGCTAGCGTAGGACAGACAGCGGGTCGATCTGTGGCATCCCATATGGTTCCCCAAGCCAGGAGCAATTTCTGAGCACATAGACAGGAGTAACCCCTGAGAAAGAGAGAGAGAATATGCTTGATCCAGAGGAAGGTGAGGGGCAGAGGGACAAAGGAAGGAGAGGCAAGGAAACCAGGAATACTGATAATTAGAAAACATGCACTGATGAAAGCTATTGTATATTATATAACTGAAACTGAATTATGAACAAATCTTATCTATAAAAAAATAACTGTACTATGAACAACCTTGTAACCATGGTGCTTGAATAAAGTAATTTCAAAAAATAAACAAGCATTCAAGAAGGAAATAATTTTGAAATAAATATAAATTTGGAAATACTGTTTTATCTCATCCAAACAGAACATTAACTCTAACCAAAATCTTACTAAAAACCTGAAATCAACTAATGCCTAATGGAAGGGAATTTATCAAGTAATCTTAATCAACCCCAGATCTGTAAAACTTAATAGGATTCCTAATTGGGTCCGTCTCTTTAGGATAAAATCAGCCCCATCTAGGCCATCCAGACTATGAGACTATGAGAAAGAGAATCCAACTCTTGCTGTGAATCTAGAGGACTTGGAACTTCTCTATAAGAGATCCAGTGCTGGGGCCGAAGTGGTGGCACAAGTGGTAGGGCGTTGCCTTACAAGTGCTGATCTAGAACGGACCACGGTTTGATCCCCAGCATCCCATATGGTTCCCAAGCCAGGAGTACATAGCCAGGAGTAACCCCTGAAAGTCACCGAGTGTGGCCCCAAAACAAACAAACAAAAAGAAAAAAGGCAGAAAAAAAAGTATTTTGGACAGATTTTACAATCTGCAAAAATAAAATAAAATAAAAATAAAAATAAAATAAAAACCTCCTGCTGAAATCATTGTCTTGGTAAAAAGCTCTGGTGTCCCCAGTCAGATTTAAAAAAAACAAAGCCTTCACTTCTCCAAATCTAATCAGGTTCTCTCTTCAGTCTTGGACCACATAGGATATGAATAAATCATTACATTACTTGAGCCCAAGTAAAATTAAGTTAGCATATATTTCATACCCGTACAAAGGTAGGTCCACAATTTTTGCCAGCAAGAAAACTGGACTTGCACCTGTACCCCTTAAAGATTTCAGGAAGTGAAATCTCTAGGAGAGAATGCTGTAGGGCAAATGAGGTTCTAGAAGAAAATTATTAAGGTGAAAGAGAGTAGATCATTCAGAAAAGGAGAAGCTTCAGTACAGTTTAAATGTCCTGAAAATAATATGAAAGGGCCATTAAGAATCCAAGTCTTTTGGAGCAGGAGAGATAGCATAGAGGTAAAGCCTTTGCCTTGCATGCAGAAGGTCGGTGGTTCCAATCCCGGCATCCTATATGGTCCCCTGAGCCTGCCAGGAGAGATTTCTGAGCATAGAGCCAGGAGTAACCCCTGAGCGTTGCTGGGTGTGGATCCCCCTCAAGTCTTTCCCTGTAACAACACCCATATTTGCTATTATATATGCAGAACTCAAAATCAAGAATATTTGGAGAAATTGTATATAGTCTTATCCCAAAAGTCTTTTCTACATTGTTTTCACTTTGAAGAAGTCCATGCTTTCTCTTGAACACATAGTATCTTTCTTTTTTGCAGTCCCTCTAAGTAAGTTTCTTTTTTTCTTCACTTAAAAAATTTTATGAATGAGTTTGCATTGATATAAAATATTTTGTATAGTTTTAGTGATCAAATTAAAAATTGGAAATATATTATTAAGAAATAGCAACTTTTGAAAAAGGACATACCTGAAAGACATTTTGAATTTTTTTCATCTGTGTGTTTGTTTCACTATTGATTTCCCACCTTACCAGAATTTACAATAATTCTTTTTTTTTTTTTATTTGGTGTTTTGGGCCACACCTGATGACGCTCAGGGGTTACTCCTAGCTATTCGCTCAGAAGTCGCTCCTGGCAGGCATGGGGGACCATATGGGGAACTGGGGGATCGAACCGTGGTCCATCCTGGGTTAGCGCAGGCAAGGCAGGCACCTTACCTCCAGCGCCACCGCCCGGCTCAATAATTCTTTTTAAAATGCATATCTACTTCTAAACCAGATTCTAAAATAAACTCTGAGGATACATATGGAACTTGGAGTTTTCTGAAACAATATCAACTTTCTGAAAAGTCAAAGGACTATTTCTGGTTTTGAATTTCCTCCTCATAAGACTCGTCAACTATCAATTTATCTGAAGAAAACTATTTTTATAAACACCTTGAGATATGATACACTACGATTTTATCCCACACAAAATACTTCTTTGAGTGTTAATTTGTCTGGAAAGCCGACTTAGCAATTTTTGCCCTACTGACAAATTCTCTTCTGTGGAAACCTAATGATAGTTATTGAGAGTTAAGAATTTTCTTTGCACTAAAACAAATTTGACTTCAAACTAAGAGTACAGAAAAAAAGTGATGTCATGAATTTTGATTATACTTCTCGTCTCTTACCTGCCTGCCAAGTGAAGGATAATAACTCCCATCTCTGTTTTGCCATTATGACTATCATTAAGTTTAGATAGTACTTGTCAAATCTTTTCATATATAATGTCCTATTTAATTATTATATAGAATGCATGATAGATGTTGCATGTTTATATACTTACACTTAATGTACTATAGTTTATACGTTAAGTTTGTTATATAGTCTATAATAAAATAATTGCAGATTCTTCATTACATATCACTAAATATTAATTGCTTCTTATTTGGCATAGTAAGAAAAGTAAACATTTGCTGAAAAGACATCAAAGAAAATTTGTATGCGGCCACTGACCATGGTCACACTGATAAAACCAGCTTCCACTGAAGGGCATTCATTTTGTAAAGACTGTAAATAGCACTCTGAATTCTGTGAAGCATGTGTGAATTAAGTTTCTGCAATAAAACTATGGGAGGAGTGTTAATCTCTTAATTGTCATCAAGTCTATTAGAATCACAGTCGTATTAGCAGAGGAAATCTAAGGAGTACAAGAAAATTTCTGTAAATATTATGAGAAATTAATGAAGAACAAAACAAGAAACCTACAACTATCTACATTTCTCCTAAGTATAAATTTAATTAGGAAAGGCTAAAGGTGATTTCCAGGTGTCCATTAAGAAACCATTAGCGTTGTTTTATGTTGGCAGATGGGTTTGTGTTTCCTGACATGTTAGATTATAAAACTCTATCAGAAGAATAACCTTCGAGATTCCTCCACTAGAGAACCAAAGACATTTTACATTTCATGGAACTGTATGGGAGCCACAGCTTGTTTATGGAAGCACAGAGGATACTTACTCTTTTTTGTTCTTTTACATACTCTATCAATTCATCTCTTGTTCTTTTCACTGCCTCTTCCACAGCCTTTTCACTTCGCTTCTGTTCTTCCATTATTGCTCCCTTAATAGTTTCCTGTTTGTAAAAAAAAGAGGGGAAAAAACATGGAGGTATGCACTCGGGCAGTTGTGTTCATTTCATATAAACGAAAAATTCTCTTCAGTGAGTTGAACTCATTCTGTTCAAAGTATGTCTTTAAACAGGAATAAGGACTTGCAAAATCTCTGCGAATCTGAGATTCCACAGAATTCACTTTTCTAAAATGAGTGCAAAGGAAAAGTAATGGAATAAGCCATTTATTGCAAGGAGCGCCTGAAAGACTCCAAGAGCTTCCTTACCAGCATTTCATTTGATGTTTGCATGATTGATTGCCTTCCTGTACTTTGCACTATCCACATAAGACTTCCAACTTGTGTTTATTCTTCCAAGAACACCCTAATGCTCTAGCTGTTTTATTCACGTTTAATTTTCCCATCATACAATAATCAAGTGTGGTCTGGGTGGTAAGATTTACAACTTAGCTTGGTCCTTCTGCCAGGTTAAGATGTTGAGAGCCCGGACACTATGAATAAGAGGTAAAAATTCTACCCTGAATGCTAATATTTGAAAATGAGAAATTTAGGGAGAAAAGCAGTACTCTCCATTTTGCTGAAATAGTAATTAAATACCTGAGATTTCAGATACGAAGATTAAAAATTCTGAAAAAGAATTCCACTTCTCAAGAGAACAGTTATATTTTTGAAAGGAATACTTCATGTTCTGGAATATGAATATCACACAAAAAATCCTTCATTTCCTCTGTATACTGTTCTCTGCTTTATTTTATTACTAGAAAATAGTTTGGCATTTCTTAGGAATACTTCATTTTGCTAATTATTGAGGGATTTGCAATTAACTTATTCTGATGTATAACCCGGTAAATGAAAAATAATATTTTTATATACTGAGCATATTTACTACAGAAAACAAACTAAAGTTATGAGCATAAAATAAAAAATAAAAAACACTTGTATAAAAAGGATTCTAATTAAACTATTCTTAATATTCTCTAATTCACATTTTTTCAATCAGAACTTCTTTTTGTGTGTGTGCAGTAGTAATTTTTTTTAAAAGTATCTTTATTTAAACACCATGATTACAAATATAATTGTAGTTGTACGATTACAGTCATGTAAAGAACACCCCCTTCACCAGTGCAGGATTCCCACCACCAATTTCCCAGATCTACCTACTCCCCTTACTAGTAGCAGCAGCAGCAGCAGCAGTAATAGTAGTAGTAGTAGTAGTTCTGGTAGTAGTTTGGGCCATACCCAAGGTACTCAGAGCTTACACCTTCTGTGTTCTGGGCTTATAGCTAACTCTGTGCTTAGGTATCATTCTGAGCAGAATTCTGTCCTTGTAACAGGCAGCTTTCTAAGTTTTGATAAAGTTTGGGTTTCATAATTTCATTGTTGTTGACTTTATGATTTGAATGTTTAGATTTGTACTTTCTTAACACCACCAATTGTATTATATGAGTAAATAATCTTATTTTACTATTCACCGTCTACTCATTTTTAATAATGGAGTGATAAAGCATAGCCATATATATTTTTATGGCATGAAATGTATTATCAGAATTCAAGAATAGTCTCATTTTGGCTACAAGATCTGAGCTCTTAAAAAAAAAGATAGCTCTTAAAAAAAAAGGTAACAAAATTTTTTTTGTTCTTTTTTTGGCTTTGGGCCACACCTGGTAACGCTCAGGTGTTACTCTTGGCTTGTGCTCAGAAATCGCTCCCGGCTTGGGGGACCATATGGGTTTCCTGGGGATTGAACTGCGGTCCGTCCCAGGTTAGCTCACGCAAGGCAAACAGCCTACAGCTTGTGCCACTGCTCCGGACCCTTTTAACATAATTATTTTCCCATTGGAAGTCCATGAAAATAATTATAACTTGTGTACCCTTTATTTTATTAATCCCACTGATTTTAAACTAATTTGCTAATTTGATAGAGAATGAGATCTGTATCTTTTGTTTTTCTGTATCTTTTTGATTCTGTATCTTTTGTTTTTCTGTGTCACACTCAGCAAAGTTCAGGGTTTACTTCTGACTCTCAGCTCAGGAATCACTAATGGTAGAGCTCAGCAGACCATGGTGATTAAACCTGGCGTGATCACATGCAAGATGGTCACTAATTTTATTTGAGAAACTTTTTTTTTTTTGGTTTTTGGGTCATACCTAATGGCGCTCAGGAGTTACTCTTGGCTCTGTGCTTAGAAGTTGCTCCTGGCAGGCTCAGGGGACCATGTGGGATGTTGGGATTCAAACCAAGGTCCTAGGTTGGCCACATGCAAGGCAAATGCCTTAACACTGTGCTAATGCTCCAGCCCCTATTTTTAAAAACTTTTTGTGATATATGTGTGTATGTACATATATATAATCTTCTTCGATCATATTCTCTTTATACTTTAACATTGATATACTCAACATTTTTAATTTCCTCCTTAATACATAAAATTATATTCCAAATTTGATTATTCCTGTAATGGTGATATACTACCACCATTAAAGCTTTCTATGGTGGGACTCCCTTCAGTACTTTTTCTTAAGGTGAACTACATATCTAATTCCTAGCTACTATTGTTTTTTCCTTCCTGGATTAATTTTGGTTTTGACAGTACATCTCCTCCAGGAAATTTCCTTAGGAAAAGTACAAGGATAGTAAACTTTTCTTTGTTTTCAGTTTCTGGGTCACACTCGGCAGTGCTCAGGGGTTACTCCTGGCTCCATGCTCAGAAATCACTCCTGGCAGGCTCTGGGGACCATATGGGATGCTGGGATTTGAACCAATGACCTTCTGCATGACAGGCAAATGCCTTACCTACATGCTATCTCTCTATCCCCAGGATAGTAAACTTTTCATATCTCCTTTGTCTGAAAAAAAATGGATTTTACCCTCATATTTAATTCATACTTTGACTAAATATATTTCTAGAATAGAAACATTGTAGTTTTAAATGCTGGTGAGAAGTCTAATCACATTCAGATTCCTTATTATTTGATTAAATTTTTCCCTCTGATAATTACACACTTTGGGGGGGGGGTATTTTGGGCCACACCTGGCAATGCTCTTGGCTCTGCACTCAGGAAATCACTCTTTGCAGGTAACCATATGGGATACCAGGAATCAAACCCAGGTTGGCCACATGCAAAGCAAGCACCCTACGTGCTGTGTTATTGCCTGAATCCCTATACACATTTTTGTATCTCTGTTTCTAAATAACTTCTTACATAATTATTATTAAAGTACTAACTTCTCAAATAAGAAATAAAATATTATTTCTACTTTTTATAATGAACCTGACCAGAAATTCAGGTTCTCTGATCTACAAAGGATTGCCATGCTATTCTGGGAGATTTACAACTGCAATAACTACCACCCCTCACACTAATGATGATATATTATGGTCTTACCTTTTTACTGTTTTTATCCTCAAAAGACTATGACTTAACTCATAACTTTTATGTAATGACTGACTCATTTTCTGTTCTTTTCACTCTCATTTTCATTTATTACTTTGCACTTTCTTTGGAAAATTTATATAATGTCATCTCCATCAGTTTCTGCAAAATAATTTCTACTATTATTTTTTCAATGTAGTACAGTTTGAAGCTTTCTTTTTCTCATGGTTTGCTTTGGCTAATCAGAAGGAATTGATCTATTCTAAGTACTATATCAAACACTTCTGAACTTCATGTTTTATCTATCTCTTTGGAAAAATGTCTTGGGTATCTTTATGAGGACTACACTGAATATGGATTAAGCTTTAGAAAATATTTCCATTTTTGATGAGCATGGAATGTATTCTTGTATCGTCTTCTTTTATTTCCTGTACAGAAATCACTCCTGGCAGGCACAGGGGATCATATGGGATGCCGGGATTCGAACCAGTCCTTCTGCATGCAAGGCAAACGTCTCACCACCATGCTATCTTTCCGGCCCCCTCTTTTATTTCTTAAAATAGTTTTTTTTATAGTTTTCTTTGTATAGGTCTTTTTACCACTTTGGTTAAGTTCATTAGGAGGTACTTGGTTTTCTGAGGCATGATTGTGAATAAGATTTTTTTTTAAATTCTCTCTTGGGGGCCAGAGAGATAGCATGGAGGTAAGGCGTTTGCCTTTCATGCAGAAGGATGGTCATTTGAATCCTGGCATCCCATAAGGTCCCCTGTGCCTGCCAGGGGCGATTTCTGAGCATAGAGCCAGGAGTAACCCCTGAGTGATGTCAGGTGTGACCCAAAAACCAAAAAAAAAAAGTCTCTCTTATCTATTGGTGGTTGAAATGTTGCACTGGTGAAGAGGGGTGTGTGTGTTCTGTTTTTATGACTGGAACCCAACTACAATCATGTTTGTAACCATGGTGTTTAAATAAAGATATTATTTTAAAAAATGAAAAGAAAAATGCCCAAATTATAGAACAGCTGTTAGTTGAAAAAATTTTTTCTTGTCTATTTCATTACTTGCAAACAGAAAAGCCATGGACTTTTGTATGAACTCTGTAGCTTGCCACTTTACTAATCTTTATTATAGGAGCTTTCTTTTTTTTGTTGTTGTTATTTTTTATTTGCTTTTTTTTGGGGGGTGGAGTGTTTAGGGGTTACATCTGGCGGCGCTCAGGGATAACTCCTGGCTCTGCAGTCAGAAATCGCTCCTGGCATGCTCGGGAACCATATGGGATGCTGGGGATTGAACCTGGGTCTGTCCTGGGTTGTCAGCATGCAAGGCAAAAATGCCTTACCACTGTGCTATCACTTGACCCTTTTAGAGCTTTCTTATAGTTTTCAGGTTTTTCTAAATATAGTATCATGCATGTGTAAATAGTGGGAACTTGAAGTCTTCCTTTCCTATCTGAATGCCCTTAATTTTTTTTTTCTTGCACAATTGCTATGACTAGTACTTTATTGAATAAAAATGGCATGGTGAGCAACTTTGTCTTGTGCCTGATCTTAGAGGGAAGGGTTTTAGTTTTTCCCACTGAGTACAATATTTGCTATGGGCTTATAGTAAATGGCTTTATTATACTATTGAGAAGTTTTATCATGATGAGTACTGGATCTTGTCAAATGTTTTCTCTGCATCTATTAAAATATATGAACACAGAATTTTTTTATTAGTATGGTATATCACAATGATTGACTATTAGGAAGTAGACACTGGTGAAGGGGCAGGTGCTCTAAAATTACATGACTGAAATTCAGTCTTGAACAACTTCTAAGGTTGTATTTCATGATTTAATGAGGAGTAAATTTTAAAATTTACTTGTAAAATATAACATCATTTTCCAGTAACATCTCAGACCTCTAAGTTATTATTTACTTAGGTCTTAAGCTTTTTTTACAAGGATCTCAAACTTCCTTTATGTACACAGAATACTTTATTCTGTGCTTTTTCTGAGAAGTTATCTGTTCAGACTTGACTATGAGTTATTGGTTACAGACCTAAATGTTAGTATTTTTAGTATATATAAACTTTCTGAACTTGAAGTTGCAATTTTTGAGCTGTGATTATAATAGCAGAAACAAGAGGGGTTGTTTCTTTGGAGCCATTTCTAATATCAATATATTTTGGGAAGTCTAAATTCCTCAGGAACTCTATTTCATGTGGGTTGGGGAAATGGCTCAGGCTGTATTTCCTTATTGGACCTTTCTACAGTATTAACACCCTAAAGAAGTTATGGTATGGGGCCAGAGAGATAGTACAGTGAGTAAAGCTCATCCCTTCTATGTAACTGATATCGATTCAATCCTTGGTATTCCATATAGTCTCCTGAACCCATCAGTAGTGATTCCCGAGTGCAGAGCCAGGAGTAATTCCTGAGAACAATTATGGTACATTTAGAAAACTGGTATAATTAAGAAGACTTTATAGAAAACTTTATTAAGAATACTTTTATAGGGGTCAGAGAGATAGCATGGAGATAAGGCGCATGCCTTTCATGCAGAATGTCATTGGTATGAATCCCGACATCCCATATGGTCCCTTGAGCCTACCAGGAGTGATTTGTGAGCATAGAGCCAGGAGTAACTCCTGAGTGCTGCCAGGTGCGACCCCAAAAAAGAAAACAAAAAAAAAAAAAAGAAAAGAAAAAAATACTTTTATACACAATGAAATGAATATATCTTAGGAATATGACTTAGTGAATATTTATAACTAAATATATATGCTTATCTACACCCCAAAATATAAATATCAGACATTTGTGTTCTATAGAAAGTTTTCTCATGTTCCTCCCATCTTGAAAACCACTGTTGTAATATCACTACAGACTATTTTTGTTATTAAAATCATATGTTTATGCTTTTGTTCAAACATTGTTGAGATGTATTTATATTGTAGTGCACTATTTGTTTTTCTTTACTTTTGTGCACTATTCTACCATATGAATATATCATAATGTCCTCATTCCTTGTGCGACTAACGAACATTTATGCTTTTATCTGGAATATGAATAAAAACTCAATCATTCACAATAGAACTAATTTCTGTTGTTTATAATAATTGTAGCAGTAGTGGGTAGCAGCATGTATATGTGTTTAACATTTTAGTAGATACACCATTTTCTTTTCTTTTTTTTTTTTTCTTTTTTTTTGGATTCTTGGGTCATACCCAAAATGCTCAGGGGTTAATCCTGGCTATGTGCTTAAAAATCGCTCCTGGCTTGGGGGACCATATGAGATGGCAGGGGATGGAATAGTGGTCCGTCCTAGGTCAGCAGCATGCAAGGCAAATGCCCTACCACTGCACCATTGCTTTGGCCCCAGATATATCACTTTTTTTTAAGTGACATTTTAAAAATTTTCTCTAGGGGCTGGCGAGACAGCATGGAGGTAAGGCGATTGCCTTACATGTAGAAGGTCTGTGGTTCAAATCCCTGCATTTCATATGGTCCCTGAGCCTGCCAGGAGAGATTTCTGAGCTTAAAGAGGAGTAACCCCTAAGCGCTGCCTGGTGTGACCCCCCAAAAAAATTTCTTTTTCTAAAGACTAACAAAGTTCATCTGGAGTATTTTAATTTTCTCAAGCATTTTAGCTTTTTCAATCAACCCCATTGTCTCAGTTGTTCTGAACTATCTTCGTTAAGTTATTTTATACTGTGCATTGCTTTCCTAGGCCTTAGTAACAAGATCATATCCATGCAGACTGCATTGCAATAGCTAAATAAGAAGTTCTACTCATTGCATTTCAAATTCTAAAATATATTTTATTTCCAACAAATACCTGAAAGGGTCAAACTGTTGTTGTTGGAGAGCAAAAAGTTAACTTTCATAAAATGAATGTGTCTCCATTAAACCAGTACCAGTCCACATCATTTTATGACCTACTGCTGAGTTTTCAAACCTTTGCTCTTACTTTCAAGGTGTTTATAATCAAGTAGAGAAGATACAGAAACAGGTCCTTTTAATAATCTGCCCAGGCAGTGGTACAGTCATAAACTGAATGCCAAAGAAAAACACTTGATTAATTAAAAGAGATGGCAAAAATACTTGGCCAGATTATGAAAAGCTGAATTGAAAGTAGGCTTTGCAAGTGAGGAATGCAGTGTAACCTAGCAAGCTTGAAGGTCCAGTGTGGCTAGATCCCAAATGAACAGTGTAAAAGAGCGCACATATACAAGCAGCAAGGAATTAAAGGCATGAACTGTGAAGTAGGAAGTAGAAGAAAAGCAGAAAGTGTCCAGACTATGGAAAGATTCTTTATTTCACTCTGTGAAAGCCTGATAGTTGATGCTCCTAGGCAGCGGGAATGTTTGCCTATAGGTTGAGAGAATTCTAAGTGGCAGAGTAACATTTACTTTAATTCCAAATTAAAAGAGGCCCAAACTGGAAGCAACACATAAATAAATAAGCAGAGAAAAGAAGAACCCTAATCAAAAGAATGAGAACAGGAAGAGGAAAGCCACATTGTTATGGATTATTTAATAGGCAACATGGAAAAAAGTAGGCAAAAGAGGTATGAAAATGGAGCTGAATTAGGAAGAGTCTAAGGAATTCTGTTCTTTTGTACTAGCTGATTTGGTAGAGGATTCTCTCACTGAAATAACAAGTGCAAACAGGAGGAAGACATGAGACATGAGAAGATAAGTTGTTATACCAGGAATTCATTTGTTCCTAAAACAATGCTTTCGACAATTATAAATGTGATTCGAATTTTTTCATATTTTTATAATAAATTAGGTTACTACTAAAATATAAATTAAAAAAAACCTAAGGCAAAGAATGAATCAAAACTAAATAAGCATGGAAAAAATATTTCAGTACTGTGAAACTATCTGGTCTGCTAAACTGAAATAGAAACGTTATTTCCTTTTCAAAAAGACTGGGTCAGGTGGCAACCCTGAATTTCTTCAAGAAAATTTTACCACTGACTGTGATGTCTGTGGCTTTGGGGAAAAACATAACCCCGAATTACAGTGGCTGTGGTTATAAACTATTATGAAGAGCTTCCAGTGTCAGACATATTTTAAATATCTGTATACACTAGCATCTTTTTTACAGTACTTTGCTAAAATAGCAAGATTAATGATTTTCTTCTTTTTATCCACTCTGGTGTCGCTAACAAATGTACTTCCAGTAAAAAAAAAAAAATTAAGGGGTACAGAATTGAATATAAATGTTAATAAATCAGATTCACATATTTCTTATTGCCTGTGAAATTATACATAAATCTATATACGATGCCTTTTGGCCAACGTCAAACAAATATCTCTCAAAGTTATGAGACATATATACCACAATAATACTTTGATGTTTTATCATAATTGACACTTATCTCAAGTA
>PVKC010024781.1:0-16705 GCA_004027635.1 Crocidura indochinensis | reverse complement strand
CAAATCTCCCTCCTCCCCACCCACCCCCCGCCTGTACTCTAGACAGGCTCACCATTTCCTTCATACATTCTCATTATTAGGACAGTTCAAACTGTAGCTATTTCTCTAACTAAACTCATCACTCTTTGTGGTGAGCTTCATGAGGTGAGCTGGAACTTCCAGCTCTTTTCTCTTTTGTGTCTGAAAATTATTATTATTGCAAGAATGTCTTTCATTTTTCTTAAAATAAATTTGCTTTTCTAGTATCTTCTTGGAAGCTCTTAAAAGTGGATTCACCCTCTCTCACCCCACCTTGCTCCACCAGGGGTGCAGAAGGGGCTTAATTCTTAGCAGTTTCCCATAACTCTTAAGAAACAAGCTTTCCAAGCAGTCACTGCTATTCTGACAGAATTCTGTGACCTGTCAAACGAACGTGCTCTAAACTCACTGTAAAGAAACATGTGCTACCTCTCTGACGTTTGTCTCCTGGTTTCACGCACACACCCATCTGTTTTGTTTTGATGTCTCTGACATTTCTGTAACATCAACTCCATATAAGTGATTCTTATCATGTCTTGGTCTCATCTCACAGCCCCTCCTCTGTGGTCAGCCACAGCCCAGGTTCCTTTTTCAAGAAGGAATCAAAAGAGGTGGAGAAGGGGGAAAAGAGGGACTGAAGACACAGGTAGCAATCACATCACCTCAACTTCCCTCTAAGTCACCTATACTTCACCTTTTCTTAGAAAAAACAATCCAGCCACAGGGCTAGTCCAAGCATGGGTCTATAGCCTCAAGTCATTGACTCAAATAGGCCCCAGTTCCTGCCCTTGCAATAATTACCCCACTAAGCTGTGGCTGTTTTTTCAAGACAAAGTGACCGTTGATTTCTATGTTGGCATCTCTGTCCTCAAGCCATTCAAGTATCTGTGTATCTTTCAAGGCAGAGAGAAAAAAAAGTTCTTGGAGCCACTCCTAGAAAAATCTGAAACCTGATTGTCCTGGGATATTTCAGGCCAGTCCGTGCCTGCTCTTTCATATGGTGACATCTTTCTTTTAAAATATGAATTAAGTGACATGATGGCATGAAAAGATTAAAAGTTCACAATTCCAGCAGCACTGGTTTCTAAATGGTTGTGTTATCTAGTGAAAAACTTCCTGCATGTTTTTCATCTTCTCTCTGCTCTGGGGCTGCTGCCCCAGATAGGGAGACAAAAAAAAAAATGGATTCTTCAAGCGGACAACCCCACTGAATTTTGAGAATGTATGGTGGCCTGGGGTGGTGGAGATAACCAATAGGCTCCCTGTGTTTGTTTTCAGAATTAATTAGGAAAGAGTTTGGGCTTCCAAAGATTATAAAAAACAGATCAATTTCATACTCTAGATCATTTTTTAAGACCTTCAGATCTATAGACCAGTCATTGGTCAAACTCTGAAATGAAATTCCAAGCAGAAGGTCTGTAGCAACAGTACAACAGGTAGGGCACTTGCCTGGCACACGGTCAACCTAGGTTTGATCCCTGGCTATGGGTCTCTTGAGCCCCATCAGGAGTGATCCTGATGAGCACAAAGCCAGGACCGAACAAACCTGAGCACCACTAGGTATGGCCTCAATACAAAATCAAAGCAAAAAATCCAAGCAGAAACCGCTACACCCACCATGCATGGATGGTCTGATGAAGGGAACAGACTTGATCCCAGAGCCTAAAGAATTTAACATCCAACTTTCAAAGAGGGAATGTGCCAGCCTGACTATAGATCCCAGAGCACGAGAGAAGGGTAGCTGTATGATTCAAGACCAGGGACAGTCTCCTGAGAAGAAGACTTCACAAAAGCCTGATGGTTTAAAAATGTGAAAAGATTTTACTTTTTTTTTACTCCTGGAAACCTAGGCAAAGGGATCCGGTTTTGCTCCTTTACTTTCCAAGTTGTATGCTTTGAAATACAATGTTGTGTGCAACCCAAAAGCTTTCAGGGAGATTAGCTGGCTCGCGCTGATCTTTGCAAAATGCTTCTTGTAAATAATAGGGTAGGAAGGACTGCGGGTAAACCCGAGTTTTAGTTAGATCTGAAGAGCAACAGTGCCCCCTGCTGCACAGAGTGTGTTAAAGGCCACGGAGCCAAACATTCTCGATCAAGCTCTGGGCCTGGTAGCAACTTAGACCTCAGTGCTTTATTGACCAGGAATAATGACAAAGAATAACCATCAAAATGGGATCACCAGATTTTCTTTTATCTCTCTTAAATCAACCTCCCACTTAAAAATAAAAATTCACCCTTAAAGCCTCGTTGAATCCAAATGCCATTCATTATGAACAAAGAACTTTTGTTTGTTTTTTGGGTTTTGGGCCACACCCGGCAGCGCTCAGGGGCTACTCTTGGCTCTGCGCTCAGAAATCACTCCTGGCAGGCTCGGGGAACCATATAGAATGCCAGGGATCAAATTCCAGGTCTGTCCAGGGTCTGTTACGTGCAATGCCCTATCACTGTGCTATCACTTCAACCCAAACAAAGAACTTTCAAACAATATTTTATGTTTGGATTACAGTTTGGGTCACATGGTTACAATAGACTTAACATTTATGATTTTGTTGTACAAACCCACTATCATCATCACCATCACTAAAGAGCCCATGCATCCATTACTGTCCCTGTATCATTTTTTGTCTTCCTTCCTGCCCTCCACCATCCACAAACTGTACTGTGTGTTTTATAATTCAGGATCCAAGAAGGTTGTCATAGATGAACAAAGAACTTAATTTCCCCTTTGCAAAAAAAGGGGGAGAGTGTTAGAAATCATCTGAACCCCCTGAAATTGTCCATATTCCACTAATACTTCTCAGAATAACAGTAATTTTATAAAGTCAATCTGATTGAAATGAGTGAAGAAGCCACAGACAAAGATGCACAAGACCATTAAGCACTTCACATTGTCTCTTCATGTTGAACCACTCAGTGCCTGGGACCCAACACTCACAACATTCCTAGAGCTTGCTTCTGAATTCTCCTCAGCCAGCCAAGGATCTCCCATGATCCTCTGCTCCATAAAATTGATATATACTTCTATTTTTTTCTGTTTAACATAATATTCTAATAAAGGCCTTTCTGAAAAGAGAAGGCTTTTAAAACCACAGTCACAACATGGTCTCACTCTCTAAGGTTCTACGGAGCTAGGATAGTGGAATGGATAAACTCATGGGGGAGTAGCCATACACACAGCAATGGGTTCAGGGGCTGCCCAGGACAGGCCCAGGACAGATGCAACATGGGACTGCTGGTCTGTAAGAGGTTTCTCTGACAAAGAGAAGGTCTCAATACTAAGGAGATTAACCTTGGGCTTGTTCTGGTGTAAGTTTTGCAATAAAATGAATGCAAATCCTCTTGGCTCTTTTCTAGGAAAAAATCCTAAGAGAAGAAGCACATGGAAATCTTTGGAGTGGAACAGCAATAAAGGGAAGGAGGGACAGTTAAGACCTTAGTGATAGGACCTTGAGATCCTAAATCACATTATTTGAAGGATCAAATCAGGAGACAGAATGGTGCCCTTGATGAGTCCACCCAGAACTGGGACATATACCTTAAAGGATCCTTTAAAACACAAATTACTATAGCCTCTGAGTCTTATTAGAACTTGAAAGCATTGCAACCAAAAGCCATCTCACAGAGTACAACCCTTAATACAGTGAACCCCTGAATTACTTTCTAAATAACTAATCCAATCCCTCACCCATGATTTTAGCCAATTCCAACACCCAGCTTATGCATAGAACCACTGGGCTAAAGGGCTTCTCTGTAGGTTAATTCCCTTCCAGTTAGGCTTGGTGATTTGTTAAGTATTGGAAATACAAAAAGCCTATAGTTTAAGAGCCCAAGAGAAAATCAAGTGTCCAGCAGAGGGAGCAAGAAGCAAAGAAATTCTCTAGACTCAAGAATTTAAAATCCAAAAGACGGGTATGAACTTCCAATGTAATCATTCCTATCAAAGTGAAGAAACTTGGTCACAGTGACCCAGAGCATGAAACCCCACATCTCTAGATTCTAAGTCTGAGTCTCCCAGAAGAAAGTCATTAGGAGATTATTTTTTGATATTTAGTTGCCTACAGAAACATATCACCAAATTCCTTGTTTCAATGACAAAAAAAAATGTGGCGAAACACATCTTTATTGAAAGTAGATAGCATCACAACTGGAAATGTTTTCCAAGACAATAGTAAGAGTGTTTTCTTCCTTCTAAATGGCAGATCAGTAGACACCCCTAGGCCATCCTACATTCATTATGAATGTTAGATATTAGTGCCAGTCTCCACCAAGACCTGCCCCAGCCCTCCTCTGAGACACTCTCAGTCACTCACAGTCTGATTCTTACTGTGAACAAGATAAGCTGAAGATGTTAGGTGCTTTCCAGAGTCACTCACTGTACCTTGGACCCTTACACCCAATACTCCTTGCCAACTTCCGTTGGAGCCAGTTCTGTTGACCCCCATTCATCAGAGACCATCGAAGTGTCTGTTGCCTGAATGCAGTACATGGCACCTTTACCTTGTAATAAATCAGACATCAGAATATTGTCCAGGGGCTGCAGGATAAGGAAAAAGTCTTGAACTAACCTTGAAAAGCATTTTTGTAGTATGTTAAGTCTGTGTCTGCCCCAAATAGAGATAGTCACACCCCAACTCCTCCCTCGCTCTCCTCCCTCTCATGTCTTACCCTAAGCAAACTTCTCTGGACAGTCCTGAAGAGCAGAAGAGACTAGAGGGCACAAGGTACTGGGACTTAATGCCAGTGATCACAGAGTGGGTGCAAACCCAAAGACCCACACAAAGCTGAGCCAGCAGAGTCTCTGGCTTCTGAGTCTATTCAGGAGGTGTTAGGGGCTTCCCTGCTGCCTGTTCTTCAGTGCTTATAATTTTCTTTGCCTGCAAACCTGCACACATCTATTACCAAGAATAGTACTTTTTCCTCTCAAGGATTGTAATAAAAAAAACACCTTGAGTAGCTCTTGAAAAATGTGGCCCCTGGACTAATTCTTTAGACTGTAGATTTATCCAAGTTATAGTCTGGCCATTTTGACACTAGACAGGGTTAACACTCATTCTTTTGTTTGTTTATAAATTGAGGCACTGTAATTTACATAGTTACTCAGGGTTGAGTTTCAGTCATTCAATGTTCCAACACCAATACCTTCATCCATGCGACTTTTCTCCAACAATGTCCCCAGTTTTCCTCCCATTCCCTGGCCTGTCTCTGTGATAGGAACCTTTATATTCTCCTTTAGACACTGTCATTACTGTTACTGATAAAGTTTTAGCATAGCCCTTCACCCTCTACCAGCACCCCTTCTTTCTCCAGGGTGACCAACATCACCATTGTTATAGTGTTCCCCACCCATCCTATCCACACCCCTGAGGTACACTCCCTATTAAAAATCATATTGTCTTTGAACATTTGTAGTTATTGGGGAGAGTGTTTTCTTTTATTTTGTTTTGCTTTGTTTTGGGATAATCCCCAGCAATGTTTAGGGATTGCTTCTAGCTCTGTATTATGGAATCATCACTCCTGGTAGGCTTGGGGGACCATATGGGATGCTGGGAAGCTGGAGATTGAACCCAGTTTGACCATGGGCAAAGCAAGCCTAACTGCTGTGTTACCACTCCAGCCCTTTGGGTATTTGTTTATCCTACTAGATTTCTTTAGATCTGTTTATAAGAAAGTTCATTTGGTATCCCTCTCTCTCCCTCTAGCTTCACCCAGCATATTTTCCAAATCATGACTGCATCTTTTCTTAGGGTCAACTATTATCAACACCCATTCCTGCAAGATGAGTCATCTGTATGAGGTGACTGTGTACTTACCTTTCCTGCCACTCTGCCTCCTCCCTCAGCTCCAGCCCCTACTGCTCCAACTACATGCACCCCTGTATTTTTGCCCCAACACTTCCTCATCCATCTCTTGCTGTTCCCACTCAGATCTCACTCTCCCTTGAGATCCTACCAGGAGCCAAAACTCCTCCAGCCCCATCCCCAAACCCTTCCATTTCTTTACCTAGCAGAAAACCTTCTTCTGAGCTGCTTCTTGGAATGTCCTGGAAAGTCTGTCTACTCCCCCCATAAATGCTGCTTTGGAGTGTGACCACATCTAGATCACTCCGGTGCACCCTTGCCTTCCATACTTGGGAACCTCTCCTCTGTGTCCCCACTTTCCACCTGCACATTGAGCTCTAGCTAATGACTGGTCCACGTTTCCTGCAAGGTTGGGTCTGCTGAGAACCCTGGAGAATCTTAGGTGTCTGACTCAGCCTTGGAGCCTGTCACAGGCGTGGAACCTGGCTCATCTACTCTCAGGAGGCTCTGAGTGCAGAAGACAAGCATCTACTGCCATATAGAGATAAGAAGAAACAGCAGCTTCCTAATGCAGGCGTCTCTACAGACAAGGCTCTCACCATTAGCACAAATTAAAGGGAGGCGCTGTCCCCTCTTTCACAGGACAGCACCCTCCACTCATCACTCCCAGGTTGTTCCATTCTATTTATGATACGTGTCTTCAAAGTTTCTTCTGCCTCCCTTGGTCCAAACTGCCTTGAAAACCAAAATTAACACATTTTATCTAACAGTCATCAAGTAGATTATTCTGATTGTGAAATGACCTGATTATTGTTTTTATTTATTTACTTCTGGTTTGGGGCCACACCCAGGAGTTCTCGGAGCTTACTTTTACATTAGCACTCAAAAGACTGCTCCATAAGTGGGGCTCTGAAAACCATATGGGCTGCTGGGGATAGGACCTGGGTTAGACACATGTAAAGCAAACATCATACCCTCTGTACGCTCTCCCATTCCAATTTGCTTTTTATTTAAAGCTGTTTTGAACTAGATGAATGAATAGACAAACAATATGTTTTATTTGGTTCCAAGCTTATTATAGATCAAGCTTTCAAAACACCAATATGTTTTCATATGTTATTTAGACTTCAGATAAAAATAGAAGTGTATATTTTAACCCTCAACCAGATATAAATTTCCAACAGGAATGACCCAGCTGAATGTTCAGGTACCTCCCAGATGCCCCGAGCTCTATCGAACAGTATCTGGTAGAGATGGCTGGGAGGGTGGGTCTGTTTACACATGTTGATACAGAAACACCCTTTGTCCCATGGTGAATGGTGTTTTGTTGCATGGTTACAGCATTTAACCTACATTGGCGTCTAGTAACCAGGCATTATTGAACCCAGTTGCCCCAGAGGCTTTCAAGAGATTGTAGAGATGAGACAGTGAGAGCAGGAGCCTCTAGCACCCACTTATATTCTAAAAACTTCAGGTGAATGCCAGGTAGTCTCTCAGGGGAGAGCAGGACCAGCCATCATCTCCTTTGCAACACCCAGTGAAGACTCAAAATGTGGAACCTCTTATTTCAAAATGATTACACATTTCAGCATGGTGACAGCAAAGTACTAAACCAAGAAACAGGTTCCTGCCAAGGTCACTTATTGCTGAAGTCCCCCCTCAGGAAAGAACTCTGACTCACTGGGAACCCACACATTCAACAGTGAACCAGACCTCCTCCCCTCCTCTGTCTCTTCTTCTCTTTCCTCCTTTCAAAACACATGTTGGGCAGCCAGAGAGCTAGTTCAGGGCTTCAGGTGCTTGCCTTGCACACAACAGACACAACAGCTCTATTACCAGCACCTCTTATGACCCCCCCTTAGCACCTCCAGGAGTGGTCCCTAAGCATAAAGCCAGAAGAAAGGCCTGAGCACCCAGTGGGTGTGACCCCAAAACAAACAAAAATATTAACAATATGTTAGGGTCAGGAATGGGGCTCAGGTTAAAAAGCACATCCCTTGCTTGTGAGACCTTATATTCAATCCCCAGCAACATATGTTCTCCATCACCACCAAGTACAGTCAGGCTTGACCCAGCGGTCCTCAGCAATGCTGGGAGTAAAAACCACCAATAACAACAAATATGTGTGTATGCATGTAGCTGGTCATAGAGAGATGTTGATCTAGTATTGCATATACTAAAACACACATTAGAAAAGCTTAGCAGTAGTTAAGATGGGGGTGCAATTCTTTAGAGTCGAAAAAAGACTTCTTTCTTTTTCATTCTTCTCTTCTTCCTTTCTCCTCCACCTCCTTTTCTCTTCCTCCTCCTTTCTTCCTTCCTTTTTCTTCTTTAATATCTTCTTCTTAGACATCTTAACCTTCTGATAAACAATAACTTAACTGGATGACTCCAACCAGGGCTACCCTGAACCCACCTTTGGTCTGAATCTGATAGGCCACTGACTGGTCTCTGATAAGGAAGTGGAAAGGATATATTATATGGTTAAAGGCAAGGGCGTGTGATCCATAGTGACATGTTTTTCCAGTTCAGGGCAGCATGTCTCCACAGTGATGACTCATTGTGATCACTTCCTAAGAGATAATACCACGTGGAGTTGTCAAGTTCCATAGTTTTCCTGTCCATTAAAGCAGCCACAACCCCTTGGACTTTCTGAGTGCTTCCGGTTTGGCTTGTCAAAATGGACATGGACAACATTCAAGGCAGTTTGTTAGTTTAAAATATTAAAACTTTCATTGATGGGGGTCGGGCGGTGACACTGGAGGTAAGGTGCCTGCCTTGCCTGCGCTAGCCTAGGAAGGACCTCGGTTCGATCCCCCGGCTCCCATATGGTCCCCCAAGCCAGGAGCGACTTCTGAACTCGTAGCCAGGAGTAACCCCTGAGCGTCATTGGGTATGGCCCCAAAACAAAGAAACAAAAAAAAACTTTCATTGATATTTTAATTGTTTGTGTGTGTCCAATATGTCAGTTTAAATAAAATATTTTACTAAAATATACTTCATCTTCTTTTCACATGGAAGGGGGAGGTCATTGGGGCCATACCTGCTGGTACTCAAGGGCTACTTCCAGCTACGTCTGCAATGAACTGGAGCCAGCCCCAGTAAGGCAAGTGCCTTAGCCTCTGTATTATGCCTTTGAACATTGTCTAATGTGGAAAGTCAGTGACACTGATCCAGGAGCATCTTCAGAGCATCTCCATTTTCTCCCATGCCTATTCTCCCATGGGACCCGCCCTGGACATCACCTGGGCAGGGACCAACCTGGCAACTGGGTTCATCACTCAAAATTGCTACTAGCTTAACACCTCTCAGTGCCTCTGGTACATGCTGAATGGTGAATGTGAATCATCCTCTCCTGTCATCAGCCCCATAGGTACAATTATTACATGTTTCTCTGGTTATCGCTTTGCTCACCCACAGCAAGCAAGTGGCCAAGATAGGATTCAAATTCAAATCCACAGCCTAGTTGCCTTTGACTTAGTGTTGGCAATACAGCCAAGTGTCCAGTTCAGCAATGGGGCATAACATTGATGGCTTTGGATGGTGCCTTTTATCTACACACCAAAACAAATATATTCTCGTTATTTTTTTTCTCAGTTTTTAAGAAGTATTTCTCTTTTATTCTCTCTTTCCTTTTTTCTTTATTTGTCTTTGGTTTGGGGGTCGCACCCAGCAGTGCTCAGGGGTTACTCCTGGCTTGGTACTCAAAAATTGCTACTGGTGTATTCGTGGGATTTTTATGGGAGTCCAGGGATCAAACTTAGGTCAATTGCATGCAAGACTACTGAGATGTATTTATTTCTTAATAAGTGGAAACTTAAGGGGTCTCTGAATGCAAAGCCAGAAATAAGCTTGGTGTGGCCCAAGATCCCCCCAAATAAAAATAAAATAAAAAATAGATGCATCTAAGCACATATAGATTACTGAATACATACCAGTGTGTATATACAAACTCTGTGCTTTAATTATTATAAGTATTTTAAAGAAGCAAATAGCCTTTTAATGAGAAAATGAAAAAATAATTCTTAATTGCCAACTAATTTTACATTAAAAAGACACAATCTTAGAAATTATCTTTAAAAAAATGGATCAATTGTTTTTAATCAGGCTCAGATGTTAAGCCATTGTTTTCTACCTTTTCTTCTTCCCTCATCAAAACAGAGGTTCTTATCAAAGAAAGAAACTATAATAGCAGTTTTCCTGGGAG
Organism: Crocidura indochinensis; assembly: GCA_004027635.1. Lineage (NCBI taxonomy): Eukaryota > Metazoa > Chordata > Mammalia > Eulipotyphla > Soricidae > Crocidura > Crocidura indochinensis. Next base: position 6,682 of record PVKC010024781.1, on the reverse strand, counting down.
CTATATCACTTGCAGATATCAATAGCTTCGGTGCAATTTTAAAATACTCTTTCAAATCTTTGAAATAAAAGGCTAGGTTCACTTTGATCAAAATGTAGAAAAGGTATATTCCATACACAAATTCTAGTAGTTCCACAAAAAGAGATTTCATTCAAGTTTCTACATTTTTTTTCAAAAGTGTTAAATAAAATTTCTTAAATACTAAACTGTAGGTAGAAAGAAAGTCTCATGATGATTATGACAAAGCAGAATAAAAATCATGATTTTATCATGAGAAAGTGACAGCTCAGAAGGGTGGGTTTCCATTTCTATTCTTTAATAGCTGTTGGTTGCTTCGAGGGTTAATTTCTCTGGATGGTTGTTCTGTCTTGACCTTGGAAAAATACTCTGTCAATGTGATAGAAAGAGAGGGAAAAAAAGATTCTAAGCTAGAGATTAAGAATCTAAATTCTGGTTGGACGTCAGACTTATTATAGTCAATAAACATAACTGATGACTAACCCCACCACCGTAAATGCTATGCTTTTTAAAAGCCCCAAGATAAACCTTTAATAAAGTCTCAAATGACTTAGAAATAAATGAGTCCTGCAGTCGGAAACAAAAAGAATTATCGGTACAGATCAAATTGCCCGGAAACATTATGTGTCAACATTAAAGTCAGTTCCTCAGAGCCAATATATCGCTCCTTAATTACCGCAGGTTCCCAAGACCCATGGTATTTCTGACAGCTCATTTCATCGAGATGTATTTATTTTGAAAAAGTATGTGTAGTTACCAGTCTGTCTGCTCAATCCACATAAGTCTTGATCATAAAATCTTGTTCTACATTACCCTTGACAGCAACTATTAAGTATCCCTAAACATGTGTGTCAAATGCATGAAGAAATTGCTCTGAGCTTTTCCTACCTTTTCCTTGCTCAAAATAATGGCAAATACCAAACAACACAGCCTTTGTAGAATTCTGAGCATCAAAAAATAATAGATGAGGGGGCCAGGCAGTGGCGCTGGAGGTAAGGTACCTGCGCTAACCTAGGACGGACCTCGGTTCGATCCCCCGGTTCCCAATATGGTCCCCCGTGCCTGCCAGGAGCGACTTCTGAGTGAATAGCCAGGAGTAACCCCTGAGCGTCACCGGGTGTGGCCCAAAAACAAAAACAAAGAAAAAAAAGAAAAAAATAATAGATGTGCTGTGAGAGTCCACTAGTAGTAACTTATTCTTGAAAAATATGTATTAATAAACAAAGGCCCCATGCACACCAAGTGTCTCCGGAATGGAGTTCAGCCTCAAGTTATAAGGAAAGAGAACCCAGCACCAGATCCACAAAGGTACATATCTATGATTATTGGATTCTTCCAATAGGAAACTGGGGTGATGGCAGAAGTTCTCTGATTTCACTGTGGGGTTGAGCTGTGGACTCCCAAGCAGTGTTCAGAGGGCCTGGAAATCAACTCAATTATAGCTATTAGCCAGGCTAGTGTTTAATGCAGTATTACTCTGGTTTAGGTGTATTGGGGCCACTCAGGAACATACCCAGCATTGTTCTGGTCTATACCTAGCAGTGCTAAGGAAGGGGGGTCATGTGGGAACCAGAGATCAAACCTGGAGCCTTACACATTAGCTCCCCAGTCTCTCTGCCTTCATGTAAGTGAGGCTCCTCCCAGGGTCCTCTGATCCTCAAATGACCCATGGAATTCTATAAGGTTTGGTTACCTAACTAGATGCTCAAAGCCAGAATCTAGAGTTCATGTTGAGCCCAAGAGCCAGAGCTACACATGGACTTAACACATTCTGATTTTGTTCTGTGGGGCACTTGTTCTCACATCCCAATGTTCCTTGTCTATCCTATCCTCCCATTTTAAAATAGTCAAGTCAGTATTTTCTCAGCTAAATCTCATCAGAGTCTGGCTATTCAGTAAGCCCTTAAGAAGCATATGCAAAAGATGACTTAATTACATCACCTGCTATTTTTCTAAGAACCTATTGTCAAAACTTAATTTCATTTCATGTTTTGCCAACTGCCTGCATCAGAAAAAGTTAATCATGATGGGCAACATTCCTCAAACTGACTTAAACCTTCTTCTAAAATTAGACATCTGCAAACATCTTATTTCTCTCTTTGCTTCTCCTTTCCCTTCTCCCCCTTTTATCTTCCTATGTTCATTCTCTTTTTAAGTTCCTCCCTGTAACCTATGACAAATGGCTATCAGCACCTAGAGATTCTCTTTTAATCTATCTTATGCTTCATAATTACTTTGGTTTTAGTTTTGCTTTGTTTAGAGATCAAATATAGAGCTCCTGCATGCAATGTACATTTTTTTAATTTATGTATTCACAGTTAAAAGTCATGACATACACTCAGCCAAGCAGAAATATGAGCACATCTGCCATTTGTTTTCCCAGAATTAATAATGCAACTCTTCATCTAGTTGATGCCTCTGTACACACTAACTACAAGTCAATGAAAGAAGATGTGGAATGATCAGGTCTTTCTAGCCCCAGGTAAAAAGTAGAATGTGTGAGACATATACCTCATATTAGCCTTTTAGTAATTTAATGAGTAAATGTTTTATTATGCATTCAACTGATGTTTGTAAGATAATTTCCTGAGATAGAAGACTTCTTGAAAATCAGTTTAGAAAACAAATATTTTGCTGATAAATTTTAACATTCTATATTGTCCTGTTGCTATAAGTTATTTAATCTATGAGCACTTGAAATTCTTATTTGGAAAATAAAGGTAGCCAACATAAACATAATTTTTAGGTTTGCTAAACTATGAGAACTTCTTTGTATTTAAAATAAGCACTTTTTTTGTTTGTTTTTGTTTTGGGGTCACACCCAGCAGTGCTCAGGGGTTATTCTGGCTCCATGCTCAGAAATTGCTCCTGGCAAGCACAGGGAACCGTATGGGATGCTGGGATTCCAAGCGATGACCTTCTGCATGAAAGGTAAATGCCTTACCTCCATGTTATCTCTCTGGTCCCACTTTTTTCTTTTTCTTTCTTTCTTTCTTTCTTTTTTTTTTTTTTTTTTTTTTTTTTTTTTGGTTTTTGGCTTACTCCTGGCACTATGCTCAGAAATCGCTCCTGGCAGGCTCAGGGGACCATAAGGGTTGCCAGGATTCAAACTATCAACCTTCTGCATGCAAGGCAAACACATTACCTCCATGCTATCTCTCCGGCCCTAAACTAAGCACCTTGTTCTTAAGAGAGCAGGTAAGTAGGTAAGGCACTTGCCTTGCATGTGGCCAACCCAGTTTCAATCTCTAGCACTGCATATGGTTCCCCTAAGCACCACGAGGAGTGATTCCTAAATACAGAGCCTATAGTAAGCCTTTTAAGTGACTGAGTGTGGCCCCAAGCAAAATAAAATTAATTAAAATTTGTTCATTTAAAATAGTTAATTAAAATAAGCAATACATTGAAAAATAAAAATGCATGCTAATTGTCACTAGCTAACATGCTTTCAAAAATGCTGCATTAGATTACTGATTAACATAAAAGTACATCATAAAACAAACGGCATCGCCAATCACTTTTTTCTTTAAAAAAGAAAATCCATTAAGATTTCATGCTAATTGGTTATGATCATTATGTTCTCTAACTTTAGGCAATAGACCAATCCAGTACCAGATGCTAAATTTTGAGGTCATTGAAATGCATGATAGAGAAGTGAAGAACGAAAAGAAAACAAGGACTCGTGGGACAGCAGGTCTAACACTAGAATCTTAAAATCTTAAAAGATCTGGAATATTGACTAGAACTTACATCTGTGGGATAATTTGAGTATTCAAGAAGTCAGAGAAAATAATCCAGACCACTAATATTCCAGACCATTAGCCAGTTCTTTCCCTTTTGGAAGGTCATTGCTCACACTCCACTTTAGTTTGACAGAGGTACTGCCATCTAGGCCAGACTACAAGTACATCCCTCTGTCCCACCTTCCCTGGCTCCTCTCCCAGCACTTTCTGGTATACCTACAGCAGTGAACACTGAAATTACTCCAATCATTCCAAGCAGAGCCTTGGGAGTTCATCTTATCTGATTCTAGTCCTCAGACCTCACAAGTACTCTTTCAGCAAAGAAATTGGACTTAGCGATTATATACATCCTGTACAAATGAGTGGTGAACAGGGCAACCTGGGTCCTGAAGTACCCAGAACAATTCCATTTATAACACTGGAAGACTCCTGGAAAAGAAGAAATAGGAGAGTCTGTGGATAACTTCCTGGAAGAAATGACACCCACCCAGGAGAAGAGAAAGGAATAGCATTGCAAAGACATGGAGAAGTACAGTGTCCCATGTTTCTGACCAAGCAGTGGCATGAAGAGGTGATGAGGAGAGCCTGGAGAGGTACATGGAGGCTAGCTCTCATAGCACTATGATCAAATATGACCTCATAGTGCCAAGAGCTTCTCATATAGGTGATGTCATTGATCATTGACTGGCAAGTGCTTTAAAGACAGGACCTCAATATTTATAAACTATTGATGCCTCCGCAGTTTTAGCACTTTTTTAATTCAATTCTCAGGAGAGAAATTGAATTTATTTGGGAAACAAATTATCCCTCCAGTTTTGGGAAGAATTTGTCTCTCACTGTCAAACTAATAGGTAATTATCCACTTGTCTTTGGTATAACCCCAAACTTGGGTGCAATAACTCAGATATGGATCACTGGAGTGAGGAAGGCTTCAGTCAACCAAAGACTTCCCAGTCTAAGATCTGGAATGAAAAATTTGACTGTTCAGGTATCTGGTTTTAGTGATCTCTTCCAGGATTGAAAGAAGATGTTTATCTGATAGGTCCAAGTTGACTGCTAAGACTGGACTATACCACCTATATTGAATAAGACTTCTACATCTTGAAACTTGAATTAGGATGCTTTGTGCTAAAAACTATAATGTGTTGAAAATTATAATAATTGCCAGCATGACTCTTTTGGTTACTCTACTTGAGATTTTTCCCCCCATTTGTTTAACAGGAGCCTAAAGAGATAGAAACATTTAAGACTCAAAGTGGAGTGATTGGGAAAAATTGTGCATTAATAGAGCATCAGGAGAAATTTGTTACTGTCTTTGGTAAGCTCTCAGACTATTTTATACCTTAATTATTATTTAAATGAATCCCCTTTGTACTCTTCATAGCAATTGAATTGTTTTGGGTACGTGCCCCCCCCCTTTTTCTCAACATTATGCCTTTCAAGATTCCTCCTTATCAGTAACATTGTTTGATTGTTTTTAATTATTACATAGTAGTTCATGGGTATGTCAATATATTTATTTATTTTACAGTTGATAAACATTCAGGTTGTCTCATGCTTATGTGCGGATATATTTGGGAATTACCGTACATTGCTGAATAATAGGTATGTTTATGTTCAACTCTATAATGTCAAGTTGTTTTTTAATGTTAGTGCACATATTTATGTATTACCATCATTGCAATGAGGAGGATGAGAATTCCTCTTAACAATGAGTGGTTCTGTTCACTTGAAAATGAAATTTTTTTCTTTTTTTTTCCAGCTGGCAAGTAGAAAATGAGTTATTCATTTTTATTCTTTTGTGCCTGTTTGTGTTTTTGTCCACATTCCCATTGGGTTACTTTTAGGTTTTTTTCTTGCTTTATAGGCATTCTTTTTGCATCTTTTTTTTTTTTTGGCTTTTGGGTCACACCTGGCAGTGCTCAGGGTTACTCCTGACTCCATGCTCAGAAATTGCTCCTGGCAGGCACTGGGGACCATATGGGGCACTGGGATTCGAGCCGATGACCTTTTGCATGAAAGGCAAACGCCTTACCTCCATGCTATCTCCCAGGCCCCTTCTTTTTGTATCTTAAAGATGAAATTCATATTGTTTATTAAGTAAATTATAAATATCTATTATCTAAGATCTTTTTTCATTAGGATTATGGTGGCTTTATTGACCAAAAGGGGTTACATTTATATCCATTTTGTACCTTGGGGTTTACAGTTTTAATGTCTTAGAAGTCTTGCTGTACACTGATTCTTAGAACTATTATTCTAATTTATTTAACATTTTATAGTTTTTAGTTTCACATTTAGATCATTATTGAATCTGGAGCTCATTTTTTATATTTGTATGTCTACTGTGCTTGGGTTAGGAATACAGTATCCATTTGTAAAATATCAAATACTCCATTTTCTCTACAATGATTTTTCAACGAGTTAGAAATTAAGTTTATATATACTTATATATATATATATATATATATATATATATATAGTGTGACTTCACTTCTCATCCCTTTATGCTGATCAACTGGCTTTTTTTATAGGTGAACATGGAAGCCATTATTCATCATCTGGAGACTAAAACTACACAATTTCAAATATAGTGAACATTCTGAACTTTTCTATGTCTAACAGTTAAGAATCTTATAACTTACTATATTCATTCCCTTAAGATTGTTATTTACTTTAGCTCTATATTATACATATTATTATGTGGGCCACTTTTAATTAAATGTAATCCTACATTTAGTACCTTAACTGTTCTTCACCCTTTTAATTCACCTCCCTTAAGAAACTTACAGATGCATCCCATGAAAATCTATTGGTGATTAAAACTCAAACTCAGTTTCTGTTACCCTATGAAATTTTTACCCTCATATTATTTTTTCTTTATTTCAAAGAGAATGCTATTCAGTAGGAATATTCTAGAA